>PVHP010021215.1:0-29696 GCA_004024765.1 Zapus hudsonius
GTACTAAAGAGGATCTGTCCAAACCTTGGAGATTGTCAAGATGCAATGTTAATCTCAAAACCTCTGAAACAAAGAGCCTGTGTCTGATGGTTAGTAGGGAGCTCACTTTGTAAATAAATGCACTTAGCTGAAGTTCATGGCTGGGCTACTGCCCTTTGATGCCTCTTGCTAGTGAAATAGCCAAAACCTGGGACATGTTTAATCAGAACTAAGAGCAACCCAGGCCTCCCAGGTCTTCACTACCCCAACTAGTAGTGTGGAAGCATCAAAAGAAGAATGATGAATAAAAGGGCCATTCAACCAGCACTTCAGGGACTTCCAGAGCCCACAATCACCAGCCAGGAAGGAATTGTTCCTGGTCAGATGAAAGGGGTCCTCACACAGTCCATATAAGTACCTGGAAGCTGCATCCTTCCCACACAAGGGCCAGAAAACTTCCAAAAGTCTTGTTTCTCTACCTCTCCAGCTGTGACATCCCATCATTCATTATGATCTCTTGAAGGGCTGACCTTGAAAATGAGAAAACTTGTGTCCTGCTTTTGACAGTCAGCCCTAAAGCATAGGGTGTTAGTTCTTCATAAACTGGCCATTATGTATGTTGACATAGCATTGATTTTAACCACTGAGACTGCTTTAAGTATATCCCAGTACAGGTGACCAGGACCTACCATCTAGCAATCTTTCGGGATGAGAAAATATTCACATTCTATTTTAGAAGATTGCTTCTTGGTCAATTGAAGGCAGTGTAATAAATAGATCCCCTTGGAATGGGAACATAGCCTCGCTTTTCTTTTTGAGATTTCCCTTTCCAAAGTGATCATTCCAGGTAAGTAAGACTTGTGTTGACCAGCTCGGCACATAGAGACCCCATCTTCAGAGGTGCAGCCACATCAGGAGCAGAATTCTCAGCAACTGGCTTTAAGAGCTGTCTGAGGTACTCTGGGATGTTAGTTTTATCCCTAGCCTCTTCCAACTAGATGACAGTAGCATTTCCCAAAATTTGATAGCCACACATGACTCCAAAGTAGTCTCTTAGAGGGCCAAGTCGCCCTCTATTGGAAACTTTACTGGCTCTAGGGTTTTCCTTTTCCTTTCAAGCTTACCACACCTGGGACAGAGTTTCTTTTCTTGGTGACCAGGCAGGATTGGCTTAGCACTCGGATTAGACATCAGAGTTCTAGTACCTCCAGAAGACACTGAGGCTCTGTGCTGTTCACATCCACTTTCTGCACTTAGAATATAATTAAAACGATGAAGATTGCTTGCTGTGCTAATCCAATGGATATATGTTGTAGAAAGTGCACTTTGGCATTTACTATGGCCCAGCCCAATATTGAAAGTTATCTGTTAGAACCAGTTTGTTGAACTTGAATTTGCACTAGTAAATGTTATTTAGCTGCTGACTTTCATGAGAAAGAAATTAAAGATGCCTTTGCTTGCTCTATGATTCTGAAAGTTGCTTAATTTGGTCCAGTGATAGAGAATTTTGTATGAAATTGAAGATTTTAAAAAGATTCTTCGATGACACATCTGTTACCATTAAAAGTTCACCCAATATTGAAGTTGATCCTTGACAACATTGTAATATGTCTCACAGAATAAAATTTTAACTAAGTTATCTAGGCATGTCTAGAAATCAGTATATATCCTGGTAAAGTCTTATTCCCTATAGGAAAAATATTTTACCAAATCCTATTTTAAAGTTTCTTTAATCCCACTTTCTCTAAGATTCATAAATTTTTTCATAATCCGATTGCCACATTTCATTTTATTTTTACTTTCCAATTTGGTGATCAGAAAGCATGCATTATTTATCTTTATGTCTGAAGCTCAAAATATGTTAAAATCTAAGATGAGTAGGGTCAAAGGTGTTTGATTAAAACCGAACAACTAGCTGCAATTGTGAGCTATGTTTGAATAAACCCAAACATACTAAAAATCATATACAGATAGATAAATTTACAATTGAGCTCCTCTAAACAATTCCAAGCCGAACTCTTGTGTGTGTCCCATGGCAGGAGATAGGAAAGGATGGAAAGAACACCAGGACTGAAAAAGGAGGCAGGGAAGAAACCACCACTCACCACCACTGCAGGACGAGGCACAGAATAAGGAACAGGGCTGCCCATGGCCGAATCCACAAAGTAGCTCATTCTGCTTTGGCACCTGTGAGGGAGAAAGTTTTGGCTGAGCTACTGGCTACACAGGGATATGGTGATTTGAACCCCCAAAGTATGTAAATTTTAGATCTAGGAGTCCCCCTGAGAGCCATGGAGTTTACTTGGTGAGGTGGAGAAGGAAGCAGAGGTTCAGAAAGGTGTGAGACTGACCCTGATGATAAAGCAGAACAGACCCCAGACAGCATGGATGCAAATCCTGAGTGATGCAGAAAATTCAGTGAGAGTCTATAGAGTGTACAGAGAAGAGTCTACAGAGTGTGCAGAGGAGAGTCTACAGAGTGCACACAGGAGAGTCTACAGAGTGTACAGAGGCGAGTTTACAGGGTGTACAGAGGAGAGTCTACAGGGTGCACACAGGAGAGTCTACAGGGTGTACAGAGGAGGGTCTACAGGGTGCACACAGGAGAGTCTACAGGGTGCACACAGGAGAGTCTACAGGGTGTACAGAAGAGGGTCTACAGAGTGCACACAGGAGAGTCTACAGGGTGTATAGAGAAGAGTCTACAGGGTGCACACAGGAGAGTCTACAGGGTGCACAGAGGAGAGTCTATAGGGTGCACACAGGAGAGTCTACAGGGTGTACAGAGGGAGTTTACAGGGTGTACAGAGGAGAGTCTACAGGGTGCACAGAGGAGGGTCTACAGGGTGCACACAGGGTGCACTCAGGAGATTCTACAGGGTGTACAGAAGAGGGTCTACAGAGTGCACACAGGAGAGTCTACAGGGTGTATAGAGAAGAGTCTACAGGGTGCACACAGGAGAGTCTACAGGGTGCACACAGGAGAGTCTACAGGGTGCACACAGGAGAGTCTACAGGGTGTACAGAGGGAGTTTACAGGGTGTACAGAGGAGAGTCTACAGGGTGCACACAGGAGAGTCTACAGGGTGTACAGAGGAGCATCTACAGAGTGTACAGAAGAGAGTCTACAAAGTGTACAGAGTCTATAGAGTGCAGACAACCCCAACCAGGCCTGGCATACAGCAATAATTCAGTCCATAGCAATGAATATATGAGTTGATAAAGGAATATAAAGAGATTGCAGAAGAAGTGCAAAGTCTTCCCAAAGCATAGAGACAGACAGGAGCCAGCAAAGAAACTTAACATATTCTCATAGCAGAGGAGCTACTAAATTATTCTTGTTGAGAGCTATTATCTCTATTGAAAGTCTGATGGCAAGAATATTTGAGGAATGTTCTGGCTAGAGGTATTTTTCCAGCTAGCTGTCAGTCACCAGGAGAACTGTTTATATATCAAGCCTTTCTCTTGACCAAAACACTCTCTAAAGTACATTAGTTCACACCCTTTTCATAAATTCATTACTATACATAAAAATATGTCGTTCTTGAATGATTTAGAAGATCACATTCCTTGACCTATTATTCAGTGGCCAAATTTCTATTGTTTAGGAAGTAACATTGCAACTTCACTTCTTTCCACTTTCTACTCAGCCTTTCCTTCATTTCTGTGCACACTTGTAACATTTCAATATAGAAAGTCCAAAGATGGGCTTTCTGTTCAATTTTCAGCTCTGGTTCACCCTCTTGATAACACATAAATGACCAATGACACTACTGCTTTCATGTGGAATGTATTTAAATGACACAGTTAAGCAGGTGTGGTGACACACAACTGAATTTACTAAGGCCTCACCCCCTGAGCCTGCTAATACCACATCTGTGAGGAACATAAACTTTAAGACAGAACTTACCCAGAGCTGTGCTTTGTAAAGCTCGGCCTCATGAAGATGTCTTTCCTCAGGGGCTTAGTCAGTGAAGTGCTTTGCCACACAAACATGGGGACCTAAACTTGGATCTCAGCACCCAGGTAAAAAGCTGGGTGCTGTGCCAGGCACCTGTCTGTGATCACAGCACTGGGTTGGCATGGAGAAGACTGTCCCTGGGGTTTGCTGACTAGCTAGTCTAGAAGAATCAGAATGCTCTAGGTTCAGTGAGAGACTGTGTCTCCAAAAATAAGGTGGAAAGCAATTGAGGAAGACACTTTAAGTAGATACCTCTGGCCTCTACATGCAAACACACACACACACACACACACACACACACACACACACACACACACACACACACACACTGAACTCACAAGAGCAACATGTGCACACACATTCATATATACAGAGGGCAGGGGAGACAGAGAGAGAGGTCTTTTTTCCCACTGGTGTACAGTCCACATAGCATTCATTTTATAAAAAATAATTAATCAACTAAGGATTCCAAGAAGCTAGGCTGTGTTAAGATTTCATTCTCTAGTTTTTCACTGTGCAAATGTACCAGCAGAAGACCTCCTAGGAGGTGAGGCTGAACCCGAGAAAGAGATCAAAGGCATTGTAACCACCTGTCTCAGAAGCTGCCCAATTCAGTGTTTGTTTCTAAAATTAGTGAGCAGCTCCCCTGTGTCAGACCCTGAGCTGCACACTGAGCATGGAACGGGAATGAGGTGCATACAACACAGGTTCATGCAGGCCTGTCCTGAGCACAAGTTGTGAGAATAGTGCCCAGGAGCTCAATAACCAATTCCCAAGAAAGCACTCTCTATTTGAATCTGAAAATTTAGTTTTAAAGTCCTGATCATCAAGAATCGTCATTAAATCAGTGATCTAGTCAAGAATGAGAATGAAAAGTAACTCACACCAACTATGCCAGAGAAGGGCTCACCATGACCAGATTCCCTAAGGAAAAGTTGGTCAGCCCTCTAGGGCTGTGAGGGCAACTTTACGTCTCTTGAAAATTTCAGGCATGAGAGAAAGCTGCTTCGTGCAAGCCATTCAGCTTTCTGAGTTCCTTCCACCAAGCACCATAGCTCTCCCATGTTTTCACAGTCCTGATACCTATTCAGCAATCACTAGAAGGCTTCTTTTGTTGGGAGCCTAGCTATTCCTTCCATAAATAATCACAACATGCCTACTGTGTGTCAAGCACGGTTTTGAGCCCTTGAGGCACACTAGTAAACAAACAGAATCTTCACTTGCTGGCATTTGGCTTCTCCTACTCAGGAGACTAAAGCTTAGAAAGACAGTCTCCTGCTTCAGGCAATAGAGAAGGCAGATTCATGTGGAGCTGTAATATAACACCATCCATATTTGCCAACAACGTGGAAAAAATAGCAGCAATCAGTTCTGCAGGGTCTGGAGAGTAGGAACCTTTGGACCACTGCACAGTGAGATGTGCCTACAGGGCACCGTGAAGCATCCTTTGACTCCCACTACCAGCAAACACCCCTCACCCTTCTGCGTGCCTCCCTTGCATGCAGAAAGAAAGGACTTTGGGAATCAGCAGCCACATCTAGAAGACACCAAGCTTTTCTGTCTGCCAGCCAGACAGCTCTCCCCCTCAGACAACATGCTTGGAGAAAAGTTCGGTGGAAACATGTTTTCTCTTCCAGTTGATGAGGGAGGGAGGAAACCTCTGGCTGAACATCTGGTGCATCTTGTGTTGGCCCATCCTCTCCACAGCATGAATGACACTTCCCTTGGGGAAAAGCCCTTTGCCCAGGGAGGAAACTGCAAAGAGGGAGTTGCCAGGGCTCTCAAGGGCTCTCATCTCAGGAAATAACTCTGGGACAGAAACGGATTGCTGCTTTATTATTTTTTGGAGAAAGAAAAAAAGAACCTGCCCCTTTTCAACTTGTAGAATGTGACACAGAACAGCTGCCGGAGATCTCAACCCTTTCTGAAGATGCAAAAGGGGAATTTGGAGGTTTTTGTGTGCCAGGTTTTTCCTCCTCTTGGCTTTCTGGCCAAAGAGAATTCCCTCCCGCATGACAATTGCTTGAACATCAGCTGGACTTGAACATTTTGTCTTGGCGTTACACATGTGTATTACCTAAATAGAAAACAACTGTGTGATTTTAAGATTTACTTCCCAGGCAGAAGCAACTTGAGAGTTGGCTGTGTGTAGAAATGATCTGAGCCCTTGGGAAGAGAGGCTCATGCAGGCTAAATTCACTTTCCTTCAGTGGCACAACAGCTCCCAAGCAGCTGAGTAGGTGGGTTCAAGGCCAGCAGCTCAGCCAGCCTCCCTTCTATACTCTCTCCAGGTCTTTAGACCATGGAGCCCCACTGAGCCTTGAATGCTGGCCCTGTCCTTCCTTCTCAGGTTACAATGCTGCTTGAGATGCCCTTCGCCCAGAGGCTGCTCAGTGAACCCCCTCCTCAAGGCTTTAGGCTGGCCTCAGAGGATCCAGCCACACACACCCCCAGAGTCTCCAGTGGACTCACTGCATATTGTTCAAGCTTATCACACTGTTCTACAAAATCTGTTTCTACTTGGCTCTTCCATTAAATTATTAACTACTTGGAGGTAGGCACCATGCCTTCCTCACTTTGCATAACAAAAACTTTGGTGTATGTGTGTGTAAAGAGCAGAGCCTCACTGGTGTCCCTCTGTCAAAGAGCCACCTTACCTTTGAGACACTGGCTTAAAGCCTGCCAAGTTGGCTAGGCTGGATGGCCAATCAGCTCCAGGGATCTCTGCCTGTCTCTGCCTCCCCAGTGCTGGGTTTATAAATGTGTGTCATTGTGGCCAGCTTTTTATTTTTTTTTAAACATGGTTCTGGGAAGGGAACCCAGGTCCTCATGATTGTAAAGCAAGCCCTTTGCCTACTGGGTTATATCCCTAACCCCAAACTCGCTATCTTTAAATCTGTGGATAAATATTCACAGATGGGTCAATCTGTGGATGGATGGTTGGGTTGGTCTCACAAGATTAAAACTGGAAGAAGATATGGATCATTGTACATGCATTTGTTTCTCATTCAAGAATCTGAATAAGTCACCGGTCTGGAGAAAGCCACTAGTATGTTCCTTCTGCCTCTAAGCAAAACCTCCTTTCTTCTCTTCACATAAACTAATGTCACCTTACCTAAGCAGCCTTTTCCCATTGACCTATACAAGTAGCCATGTGCTGCTCTCCATTTGGACACCCTTATCTCCCCCAAGCCCTCTCCATTAGAACTCAGGGCTTCCTGAGAACAGGGATGCAGTCCATTATTTCACTCTATCTCCCTGGAACATCACTTAGTGTTGGCAGGTGACTAGCACAGAAATGATCACTGGGGATCAGAGCCTCCATTAGAGAACTTGCACACAGCCAGTCCCTTGCTGAAGAGAAAGGCTAAGGCTACACCCACAGTTGGCTCAAGTGAGAACTGACTCTCCCCTGTGCTTCTCATAGACTTCAGGGACAAAGTGATCCACTAATAAAGAGGGCTAAAATGTAACAATTTGACTTATGGGGATGCCTCATATCCCTTTAGAATGAGTTTTCCAGTCACTTCTAGAAAGTTCTACTTATCATAAGGTGTGTGGCTACTTCACCAGCTTCCACCTTCCAGGAGCTTTGTAACTTTGGCAGGATCTGCAGGCTGCCACTTCCCCCAGCCAAGCCTCACCAGGGCAGGTCTGGTGACACACAAAGGCAAGAGAAGGTTAGAGAGCAAGAGCGATGTTTGAGGTCAAGGCTGCAGAAGAATAGGAGACCCCCAAAGAGAGGGGCCTTAATTAGGACAGAATCCAATCCACACAACACTGACCCGCTTGGCTGAATCTCAAGGTAATGTGACATCATCTGAAGGGTTTTGCATCTTGGAAGAAAGAAAGGACCTTTAACCTCTGAGCCATCTCTGCAGCCTGGGTTTTTCATTTTCAGTGATCTGTTCATAAAGGAAGCCTATGCCTTTAAGTAAGGAACCCAGGAAACTACATTGTAATTTTTTTTTTTTTTGCATTTTTCCATCATGTTGGCAGCATACATCTATAACTGCAGCCTTCAGAAAAGCAAGTCAGTATAATGAGTTTGTGGCTAGCCTGGGCTACACACTGAGAACCCATTTCAAAAGAAAATAAACACAATAAAGTCAATCTCTTTGATTTTTTTTTTAACAAAATAGCAGTTTTTATTTGAAATCCCACAATCGAGAGATAATTACCTTTGTGATGTCACTCTTTAAAGGCTGTTTTGCAATCTGTTTTATAATTGCTTTTGGACATAATTCAGTGGGTATTCTTCCATATCAAATATTGCTCTATATCCTAAAACTGGACAGCGTTTGACTGTATCTATGCATTGTACTTCTTTTAATGAACCTCTCGATACCATATATTTACTTCATTTCCAATTCCTATTCCTAGGATATTTTATATTCTCACCAAATGCCTAAAAGGACTCTTGCTGGGACAAAGAATATGTATCTTTTGCATTTCAATATTTCAATAAATGCCAATAAACTGTACCCCATAACAGAGGTAAGCCATAATTATATTGCTTCTGACAAAAGCATTGTGATTTTTGTTTGCTGGAGAGGTTCTTTGGTTTGAGATTTTTTTTTTCTGGTTTTTCAAGGTAGGGTCTCACTCTAGCTTGGGCTGACCTGGAATTCATTATGTAGTCTCAGGGTGGCTTTGAATACATGGTGATCCTCCTACCTCTGCCTCCTGAGTGCTGGGATTAAAGGCATGTGCCAGCATGCCCAGCAACAAGGTCTTTTTGTACAGCCCAGATTGGCTCAGAAATCTCTATCTAGCCCAGACTGTGTAAGCCACAATCTTTTTGCCTCAGCCTCCCTTGAGACTGTGTTGTGTTCAGAATTTTGTCATATCCCCTAGTCTTCATGTTAGCCTCACCTGTCTGGAATTATGGACAAGACCTACATGAAGTATAAAGATTTCCATATAAAGTACTACATGCAATGACACTGTGACAGAATTGTCCATTTTTTTTCCAATCTTTGTCTCAGGAAAATCTAAGAAAAATTTTTATCAAATTTATAACTAGTGTTTCTCATAGTGTCAACAATTTAGGATTCCCATAAATTTAGATAAAAAGATACCATTTAGGCTTAGGACACAGGAGGTTTTAGTCATTTAAAGGGGACTTGCCCTGAACAAAAACAAAAACAAAATTACCTTACTTAAACTAAAACCAACACCCATGTTATCAAGGCTACATCTTTAACAGTCAATGTATAGGCTCATT
Source organism: Zapus hudsonius (assembly GCA_004024765.1). NCBI lineage: Eukaryota > Metazoa > Chordata > Mammalia > Rodentia > Dipodidae > Zapus > Zapus hudsonius. The sequence continues at coordinate 9,168 of PVHP010021215.1, forward strand.
TTTTTTCTTTCTGAACAGTTATCCCTTGGCACTCTGGGAAATAAACTATAAATCTGCTGATGCTCACGTCCCTTAAACTACACGGCCTTGGTTTTGCATGAAGCCTGTGTAAATCCTCTTGTATGCTTTAAAATGATACTGAACACAATATGCATACAATATAAGTAGTGGCTCTAGTGTTTCTTAGGCAGCAATGACAAGGAAAAGAGGTCTGTATATTTTCAATACCAATGAAATTTTTTCTGAATATTTTTTATCTGCAGCTTGTTGAATGGAAACAGAGACAGACAGCTGACTACTTGATGAAGGTGTTTTCTAGGGCGTAGAGTGCCACCTCTGCCACAAAGCTTCTCTGATGTTCTTGAGCCTCTTCCCAGGAGTGACTCTAGAATGCATCAAAGATGTGACACTCCCTGCTTTTCTCAGCTTACTTGACAAAACAGACTCCCTCCATCAGAGGTGCATAGCAACTATGTAAGTTGCATTTGTTGACCAAGTGAAGGAAAATTCATAAATCTGGTTGGTATGTTCAAGAGGATGAAGAGTAACTACTATTACTTACACAGCTAGGTGTCCACTTGCAACCCTGGGTTATGTCTTTTAAATGTCAACTACAGCAGGGAAGGCCCAGGGCATGTGACTACGCACAAAGCACATTAAAAATGCTACCTAAACACACAGCCCATTGGGTTTATCAAGTCATTTTAGTAGATATCTCCCCTGATCTGTCTGTATAACAAAAATTACCAGTCCAGGTTTCTAAAAACTACAAAGGGAAAAAGGGATTCAGGAAGGGAGGGAAAATGATTCCAGTTGAAGGTGGTTGCTCTGCCTCACTCCTAACTCTGAAGACACTCATTTCCTTGCATAAGGATTCCAGCATAAGTAGTAATGGAAACTTTCTGTTTTACTTTAAGTAACAGCGCTGAGCAATAAGAGGTGTTTCGAATGATGGGCATTGCTTGGTGTCTTAACCAGTTACCTGCTCATTCCAGAAGCTTGCAAGGAACCAACTCACAGTTCAGTTAGCATCTGACTTCTTTCTCCCAACCTTTACTGATAATTATCCCTAAAGCTCTCTTAAATAAAAGTGATTCATACCTACCCTCTATTCCTACAAAATATTGCTAGTTAAGCATAACATTTTCAAGTCTGATATGAATGGATAGAGTGCAACCAATCTTTTTTATGATACTAAGACTCACGTTGTTCAAATACTGCAAGAGCGTCTTGTTTGCCCTTCCTGAGGGGCATACCTCACTAAGGTCTCCTGAAAAACAAGGGGGAAAGGTGGTCTTACTATGTTGCACCATCAGAGCAGGGAAATAAGATGTGCTTCGTGGACTATTTTTGCATATCATCCGGGGTGAAAAAAAGTCCCCCACCTGTTGGAATGAGCTGTCAGCAACATGCAAAATAGTTTTGCTAGGCATCAGCATCAAGGGAATCCCCAAACCTGCCTACTCCGACACCATTATCTCTGAAACTTGCCAGAAACTAACAATCAACTTCTACTCAATCAGTCTGCACGTGGAAGCATCCTCTGGAAGATCAAGGGCAACATCCAAGGAACTGTTTCATAGTGACAGCGACCCTCACTGTGCACAAGTGGTGCTGTTCTTTAACCATGAAAGCCAACCAAAGATCAGACCTGACCTGTAGATGCACTCCAGTGCTCTGGACAGGTTCTCACAAAAAAAACTGAATAAAGAAACTATGGTGGGTTTTTTGTTTTGTTTTTTACTTAAAACCTGGAAATTTCATTACTTCATTTTCAACACATGGTATGTGTACTACATTGGATTTAATCTGGTTTTAAGGAGACCTCACAGGACTGAGAGACACCATAAATAGGCAGACTGAGAGAATTAAAGGGGACAGGATAGTTTCAGTATTATCCCCCTAAGATTGAATTAACAGACACCAGATGACTTAAACCTCTCAAATCCAGCAAGTAACTTTATGGACTATGTCTGATTGTGATTTTCATGGTGGAGTTTTATTGCCAAAATTCTAAGGTTCCAATTGCTCAGTGCAGATCCTGTTGGCATTTTGCAAAGTCAATTAATTTTGGAGTTGGAAAAATATTTATCAAATGGACTCATTTGTATTTCACTAAACTAAAGCCAGAGAGGTTATATGTTTAGTGAGAACTCTAGAGTTACTGATTGTGAGTGGATTTAGCATTCCTTCCTGAGTGTACACTCAGGCCCAAACTTCTTAGCCTTACAGTCTGTTTCCTCAATTATAAAACACCAAGCCTTTCAGGATTATTGAGGAGATTACATCAAATGAAAGTAGTTAGCAACATTTCTTATACATAGTAAAATGGTCAGTAAATAATAACATGGCTCATTTATCAGTACTACTTGGCGACTCATAAGCATTCATTAGCTAGTAGTAACGATTTCTTTTGTACTATTACTTTTTGTACCTTATTACTTTTACAACCCAAGGCAGCAGACAGAGGTTATTTAAGAATTTAAAAATTAGACCTGGGGGCTGGAGAGATGTCTCAGTGGTTAAGGCACTTGCCTCCAGTGCCTTGCCTAAGGCCCCCGACTCAATTCCCCAGTACCCACATAAGCCAGACACACAAGGTGGTGGCCCTTGTGCTCTCTCTCTCTCTCTCTCTCTCTCTCTCTCTCTCTCTCTCTCTCTCTCTCTCTCTCTCTCTCTCCCTCCCTCTGTATCTATCTGCTTGAAAAATGAATAAATAAAATATTTTTAAAAAGAATTAGACCTGGAACCACACCCTCATGGTTGAAGTCCTCTTCTCTTTTTCTAAAGATTGACATGTAAGTCATCAAAAAAGGCTTCCATTTCATCACCATAGGTTGAATAGCCTTTGTCAAGAATTTTGCAAGAGGAAAAAAAAAAATGAATGGAAATGGACCATTGTTATGCATAAAAATTCCCACAAAACTCACTGACAGATTGCCTGGCACAAGCTGCCAACTCTTACATTTCCCAAATTGAACTAACATCTTTTTCATATAAACCTCAAGCTTTTGTGGGATAACACTGAAACAGCAACCAGTTATAAATATATGGACATTAGTAAACTGTTCCAAAAATTGCTGTAAGGATTTGTGTTTGCTCAGTAAGTTTTCTGTACTCTTTTCTTTTCTCCCCCCCCCCCCCCCCGTTCTTGCTTTTACTTTAAGACAGTGCCTGGGGATCTATGATATACGCTTAAGTGTCCTGTGGATCTGGCATGAGCACACAATGCTGATGTGACAGATCTGAGGACAGCAGCCACAGGGAGGCTGTGCTAGAGTCACATGATCACACTTAGGAGCATTTTTAACACAGTGACAGAGGTACAGATACCTGAAAGGAAGTTTGATCATCTCTGATGCAAGGCACACCTGACCAGGGAAATATACAAGATGCCAAATTATGGAAAATCAGTTAAAGCTTCTTGTCTTTCCCAAGAAGCTGTGTTTTCTGTTCTTTAGCCTTTTAGCCTCAAGAAAATGACCCCAGACTTGTGGTCCACACTAGCATGCTTTCAGCCCAAGAGTTTCAGGCAGCCTGGTAAGGAACTCAGAGACACCCTGGGGGTGAGGAATGACTGGCAAGAGGACTCTCCCCCACCCACAGGAACCGGGTGGATCAAGCCCCGCCACCCATAGGCACTGAAACACAACTTTGAAGATTGATTTGTATTTTATTTTTCACAATTTTAAAAGACTCAAAGCTTTTAGAAACTGAACTCTTTTGCCAACCTTTATGTACCTGGAATTGTCTTTAAATAAACAGCCAACAAGAAAAACAATCTTCTTTTGCACCAGGAACAGAGGCCCAACAGTGCTGGGGTTAACTCCTGACACTGGGCCTAAAGGGTCCTGCTTCTCTCCTAAGGAAGTGCTCTCCAGGCTGCCCCATCTGAGTTTGGGAACTCAGTTACTTATAGGGCTCAGGAGGATTCCCTCATTGGAGGAAGGATGGCCATCTACAATGTAATAGATTGAGTACTTAGCATATCACTTGAACATCAAACCAAACCAACCACCTTCTGCTTTGAGGCAGGGGAAGGAGGGATTGATCTCAAATGTCCTTCTTCCCCTACTCTAGTACTGTTGATTTGTTTGGGTTATTGGTTTTTTTTTAATCACTTGAACTTGGAAAGCATTCAGACTATATCACATCATTTAACAATTATATTGTCTCTCCGTTTCCACTCTTTACCAGCACAGTGTGTGTTCTAGAGTAAGTTATATGAATCTGAGATGTCTTTATGTGCAGGTTTTAAATATAAACAAGAATGGAAACAATTGTTAATTATCACAAGAGGAGTGATTGACTGACGTGCCAACTAGACCTGAGGTCTTTCTTCAGAGTCAGTACTTCTTGGCAGGGAATCTCCACAGACTCCCCTTTGCAAAGTAGGTTGGGTCCACACTGTCCTCCCAGGTATGTCGACAAACACAGCCTAGCTTTCCGTGTCTATGTGGCTTGGCTCTCTGTGACTATACTCACAAGCCCTGAGCTCAAAGTCCCTTGGTTCCAATCAGAAATCTGCCAAGAGCTTACTACCTGGTTTAAATGAAGTGGTCCATGCAAAGTACCTGCTGAGCAAGTGCTCAGTAGACTCCATGGCTCTCCTCCCATGGGCGAAGGATTCAGGTCCAAAGATTGTCCTGTAAAGCTATATTTTCAGTAGAGATAAAGGAGCTCAGGAGGTTTAAAAACTGAGATATCTCTTCATATTTACCTTGGGATTAAAGAAATTTAAAAGGTTTCTATCAAATGCCAGCTAAACTGCTACTTGCCATGCTAATTTCACTCAAATACCAAATGTGTTTTAAATTTCCATAAAGGAAAAAAGAAAGAGGAAGGAGAGAAAGAAGAAAAGAAAGAAAGGGGGAGTGAGAAGGAAGGAAGGGAGGGGAAAAGGAGGGAGGTCCAGTTTCTGGGATATACCTAGTTCTGCTTTTTGAGGTAGGCGACTGGGAATCTTGAATGGGTGATCGGAAAAGGAGAGTTGTTGCGAGAGGGGAAAAATAACATCTGTTCACCAGTAAGTAAAATCGTGAGGCCCAACAGAACCAAAGTCAAGGGCGAAAACTGTGGGTACCCTGAAGCTCTGTGCGCCATCACAGACAACATCTGCATGTCCAGAGTCATTTCCACAGCATGCTTGTCCTACCTCTCCTAGGAGCCTGCACCTACACACCCAATTTCTTCAGATTTCAAGGTTCTATGTTCTTTACTCAGAGCTGCTCCTCTCTGCGAGCTAGGTGGGGCTGTATAAGCACTCACTTGTGCTTTGGAGATAAAGAGAATAATGCACAGCACGTTTAATCATGCTCCTGGGTTACAGTTATTCTCTCATAGAGTCCAAGTGCTTATTTATCTGCTTTCCTGACTCTAACATCCAGCTCTCACCCTTCTGGCTTTTGAACTCCATCACCACTGGAGTCAAGCAGCTGATCTGGGCCCCTGTGCTCTGCAGGTCTTCCAAGGTCACAGGCTGCTAGGTGTGAGAGGATTACCATCCCACTTTACCCAGCCTGCGCAGACTGCTCTAGGACCTCCTGGAAGCTCTAAGAGCTACTGCCTGGCAGCCTGAGCTTCCCACCTCCTCTGGGGTGGAACCAGGACAGAAGAGACCGTAGCCACTGCCTGCGATGTTATGTCACTGCTGAGTTGGCAAGGATGGAAGTTGTTGATTTACAATTAGAAGCAGCATGCTTCTTCAAATATTAATATTAATAACGACAATACCCGAGCACATGAAAAGACCTTCTTATCTTCAAAGCACTTTGCAGACATTAACCCATTAGCCCTCCCTTGCGTCGGTTCAGGGACACCAGGTACTCTAGAAGCTCAGAACTGCTGCCACCCAGGCAAGCTCTTCCCCAGCAGCGTAAGGAAATCAAGCTCGCTGAGCCAAAGGGGTTTCCCTCCAGATAGAACAGAGAAGCACTCCAGACCAGAGCTAATGAAGGAGTTAAGGCGTCAGTCATTTTACAAATCAAATGGAGCTGCCTGAGTTGTCCTTTCATGGTCTGAATGTCCTGTTGTTTAACAAATACCTTTTCCACTCTGGAAGGAAAAAGCAAAGAAAAACAGTAAAAGGAAAAAGGAAACCCTACAATAGAATGTCCTGAGCTCAGCAACCCCGCATCTTTTTGCACAGTTCAACCACAGAAAATACTAGTTTGAAAAGTGGAAACATTTTTACGGTGACTAGAAGCTAAAAAAAAAAAAAAAGCGAGATTGCTGGATATCTGAAACTGGCCTTCCACACCCCTGCTTCACTACTGCTAGGGCAGTAGAAGAGATACACACACACAAACACACACACACACACACACACACACACACACACACACACACACACACATACACACCCCAGAGCCTTGCAACCACAGCCTCAAGAACAGGCTGACCCCAGGTGAACTTAAGTCGCAAACCAACAGGCTGGTTTGTATAGATCCCAACCTGTAGTAATTTCCTCTCTATAAAAGCAATTCATTAAGCCCTGGGCAAGGGGTGGGATGGGGGAAACGAAATGATAGATTTCACTAGGGAGAAGGAGGAAGAAAGAAAAAGACATTTCTATGTTGAACTACAGTTTTATTTCTCTGAAAGTGTTCCAGGCTGTGAAGGAAACACAGTTTGTGACAAGTCATTTATGGGGATCTACAGCATACATAATTTTGTTTTGGCAGAAAAATGACATCCAGTTTTGATTTTAAATTATTCTAATAAGATCAGGAAATAGTCTTGAAAGATATCACTAAACAACTGAATGGGTGAATATATAGATATAAAGAGATGAGGAGGAGAAACAGGCTTGTATCCTGAAAGTTTATGCTAATTTACCCTTTAGTTCTACAAAATGAGCAAAAAAAAAAAAGCAGGAAAAGGGAAATGGAATTAGAAGGTTTCAAGAAACTCACCCCTCACTTACTACTTTGCCGGCAAGAGAGATGAGGAGTGGTTTAGTGAGCTCCTCGGAAGGTCTGCCGCAATCTCCAACTACCTGCGGAATCTCAGCGCCCAGGCTAAGAGGATGCAGGGACCATAATGCTCCTAATAGAGCTGCCTCCAGAAACACGGGGGTGTGGTCAAGCCAGGGAAGTTGGAGGAGAGGCGGACTTCCGCCAGGCCCTGGCACCAGGGCAGTGGTCATCATCGGACAGGCTAAAGGGAGAGCAAATTGTGTCGCTGGCTGTGACAGTCCCACATCAAACCTTTCTTCTTTATCCTCATGTTAAGTTTCAGCTAATACAGTTCATCCAGGGACAAAGCAAGGAGGAAGGTGGGCCACAGATCTAGCTCTGAGGATGGTGACACTGTCTCACTGTCAAGGTCGCCTTAGGTGGATGCAATACTGCATTGCTTGACTGTCTCAATGGAGCCTTGCACCCAGGGACAGCTCAGGAGAGAGACTACTGTCAAAACACTCAGGGGACTGACTGTCCCCAACAGGGTCTCTACCACCCAATTCTTGTTTCTCTCTAAACTGATGTCACATGCCACATTTCCTAAAAAAAAAAAAAAAAAAAAAAAAAAAAAAAAAAAAAAAAAAAAAAAAAAAAAAAAAAAAAAAAAAAAAAAAAAAAAAAAAAAAAAAAAAAAACCCTCATCCTCTCACATTATCCACCTTGGCTCTGCTGTCCAGCAGTGACTGAGAGCTGTCATGTGGCCCTAATGGGTACCGAAGGAGGCTGAACAAGGAGAGGGTTGGGAGTTTCTGAAAAGTAGCACTAAATGCTTCTTCACCTCAGTCTGATTTCAGATGACTCTAAGTTAGATGCGCCTGGGTGGTCCGCATTCATGGTCGGCCACGTTGAAATAAAATACAGAAATATCTCATCTAGAGAAAGTGTAAGCAATATAAAAGACTTGTAACCATTCTTGGTGAAAATGTACAGTATCTCTACTAACACATTCAAGGGGATGGAAAAATGTCAATATAATCTCATTTCTATGCTAAGATTATTGGATTATGGAAAAAAATTGAAGTCTGTTTTTTTCTGCTTAATCTAAGACCTTTAAGATTCATTTACTTTGAGTAACTGAGAGTCAAAATTGTTTCTTTGCCTGTTTTTAATGAAGACACAAAATCTCAATTTGAAAGTCTATAGAAATCTAAGAATGTCATTGTAAGTGTAGCAGCTACCTTCATGTTGCTGGAACAAAACACTTCACCAAAAATAGCTGATGAAAGGTTAAGAGTTTATTTGGGCTTACAGTCTCAAGGGGAAGTTTCATCATGGCAGGACAGGGGCTGAGTATCATATCTTGTCATACCAGCTAGGAAGTAACCACAAGAGTGAGCTGGCTGGTGAACACCTAGTAGGGCTGGACTAATCAACCTTATGGTCTTCGCCCAGTGATACACCTCCCCCAGCAAGCTCCACCTCCCAAAGGCTCTACCATTGAGTGTGAGCTTAGTCACAAACACATAAGTCTATGGGGGAAATTCCACATTCAAGCCATTACACAGATAGATAGTATCTCTATTCTTCATTGTATAACACTAGCAATGCATTTGAGATGATCTTATAGTTAAAAGAATGCAAAGTTCACTCTTCTGCATATAAATAGGGCTGGGGGGTCAAGCAAGGAGCATGCTCCCCTATTGGTTCCCTTTACTTTAAAAAATGTCTGTATCAGGCACTGTTTTAGGCACCAAGAATCTAACAATATTTCACTGCTGTGGGAGAGCAACACACTCAACAACTATCTCCAGAAAGCACACCATAGGCTGTGAGAGAAGTCTGTGAGGCCAAGGAAGCATGAGTTTATCCTCTGATACCCATCCAGGGCCCAATTGAAAGAGTTAATGGTCAGTTAAGTCAACCACAGCTAATTACAATTCTATCCACTATGTTTACAAGAAAATTGGGGGGGGGTGATATTTGTCTTTGTCCCCTATAAAATCATATAGTGTGTTTACTGAGGACTCCTTGGTCTGGACTTCTCTAGTGGAATTCATGTACAGTCACCCTTTGGGATCTTAGGCTGACCCTCTACCGCAACCTACCATGGTGGGAAAGAGAATAAACTTGAACTGTAAATGGTGAAGATAAGCCACTGCTGCCAGTTGACTTTGAACTGCAACATCGGATGGGTATCTGCATATATGCAAATGACATTGCACTCTTTCCTCCACCATAGGGGAAGATTAGGAAATGTATCAAAGACCTAGACCTAAGAGCCAAAAGCTTGAGAGTTCATTCAAGAAAACATCAGAGGGAATTTCATGATATTGAGCATTGCAATGACTTCTTTGATGTAATACCAAAAGCACAGGCAACAAAAGAAAAACTTCAAGATATAACTATTTAATACATCAATAGGCACTATAAAAAAGTGAAAAGGGGCTGAGGAGACAGCTCAGTGGATACAGGTACTTGTTTACAAAGCCTAATGGCCTGGGGTCCAATTCCCCAGTACCCATGTAAAGCCAGATGCACAAAGTAGTGCATGCATCTAGAGTTCATTTGCAGTAGCAACTGGACCTGGCATGCCAATATCTTCTCTCTCTCTCTCTCTCTCTCTCTCTCTCTCTCTCTCTCTCTCTCTCCTTTACCTCTCTCTCCTTGCAAATAAATACATAAATAATATTTTTAAATTTTATTTATTTGTTTGCAAGCAGATAGAGATAGAGAGAAGAGAAATAGTGAAAGAGAATGGATGCGCCAGGGCCTCCATCCTCTGCAAAAGAACTCCAGGTGCACATGAACTTTTGTGCATCTGGTTTTACGTGAGTACTGGGGAATCAAATCTGGGGTTTGCAGGTAAGCTTCTTAACCACTGAACCATCTCTCCAGCCCATAAATAATATTTTTAAAAGTGAAAAGGAAGCCTACAGAATGGGAAAAAAATTTAAGTCACATCTGATAAGCAATTAATATTTAGAACAGAGAAGAAATATAAGTCAACAATAACTAACCCCCTATCATAAAATGTGAAAGGTCTTGAGACATTTCTCCCAAATACAGAACTGGTCAATAAGCAAGAGCAAACATGATCAACATGGCTAAGCATTAGAGAAATGTAAATCACAGCTTCAGTGGGACACCACTTCACCTGCATTAAGATTCCTGTCACCCAAGGGGTGGGGAATGATAGCACAAATGGTGAGAAACTATTGTGCATTGCTGGGGAGAATATAAAATGTACAGCCACAGTGAAAGCAGTATAGAATTACCATTAGGATTACACATGATCCAATGATTCCTGTTCTGCATAGAGAGCCAGAGGATTGAAAGCAGTAAGCAGATACTTGTACATCAACATTATTTTTAATATAAAACAGTAGACGCAATCCAAATGTCTCTCCACGGATGAGTGGATTAGCATACACACGTTGGAATATTATTTAGTCTTCAAACAGGAAGTTCTGATCCATGCAGCAACATGGGTGAACCTTGAGGACATTATGCTAAACACCATAAGCCAGATGAAAAAAAGGACAAAATTGTATAATTCTAGCTATTTGATGAATCTAGAGTAATGAACTTCATAGACAGAAAGTCAAATAGACGTTAACTCAGCTAGAGGCAGTTGAGGAGTCAAATGAGGGCAAAATTTCATCTGGCGACAAGAAAGTTCTAGAGATAGGTGATAATGATGGTTGTACAACAGGTAAATCCCCCTTCCGAAGCAGAACGATACTCTTCCAATGGTCATGATGGCAAATTATATCTGTGTTTGACTACAATAAAAATACTCTGATACAAAGGAAAAAGTGGTATTAAGTAAGCCTTCACAGGAGGAATGCCCTCTGATCACATAGATGGCACAGGGCAAAAGAAAATGATCCTTAAGAAGAGGGTATGGCTGGAGTTGGGGATGTGGCTCATTTGGTAGTGTGCTTGCCTCAAATGCACAAAGCCCTGGGTTTGATCCGCAGCACTGAATAAACCAAATAAACCATGAGCAGTGGATGGCAAATGCCTAGAATCCCAGCACTCCGAAGGTGATGGCAAGTAGATGAGAAATTCAAGTCATCCTTCACAAAGAGTTTAAGACCCGCCTGTAATAACAGAGACCCTATAGAAAGAAAAAAAAAATCAAGAGCGGTTGCAAGGTAATGAATGGCAAGGAGCATGGGCTCTCTGCTCCACAGCAGTGCTTTCAGAGCCTTAGGGAAGTCATCTGCCAGAGGGGCTGCAGAGCATCTTCCCAGGGCTGTGAACTACTGCATCAGCTGGGAGCTAAAGAGCATTGCTACCTGGTCTTTCCTGTGAGGAAGGACCTGAGCTGAGAGGGCCATGTACTTTAACCTCAAAACATTCAAATTCTATGACCTCAGGACATGTGTACCTTTTGACCCTGTGTAAAAGTTACATACAAAACAGCTGTTTGCTTACTTCTCAGGAGTACCTGGGTCATGAAGGCTGCTAAACATGGAGTCAATATAGTCTAGACACAGCTGTGACAGTCATGTGTCTGTGAATTTCCAGAGTAACCACCACCAAGCTTTGCTCTTCTCACTGTAAAGAACCCTTTTTCTTTTCTTGCCCTCACAAGCCACATAACAAGAAAATATCTCCTCAGAGAAGAAAAGGTGACAAGAAGCTCTGCTAATCTTCCCTCACTCTTACCCCAAAACCCCAAAAGTTCAAGTCCCTGAAATAGCAACTTGAAATGATTCTTTAAGTCACTGTGCCCATAAAGATGAGTTTGAAATGCTGTGTGACGCTCTATTTAGCGAAACCCCAAATAAAACAGTAGCTATGTGTAGTAAACTTTGCATATTTTCTCATCTTTTCTTCCCATTTAGAAAAAAACAAACCATGATCCTTTGGAATATGTCCTTAGGAAGGAAAGTAATCTAAGAACAAAATATCAAGACAGTGGAGGTAAACTCCAGACACCATCATAATGAGCACATTTGTCACCAAATACCAAACAGGCCCCAGAAGATAAGATGAAAGGGAAGCAAGGAGCGGAGAATCTCTGTCTCTTCACACTCCAGCTCTGGAACTTCTTATCCTGTACATTGTAATGAATCGCTCTCCTTCCAATGATCAAAAGCCAAGCTTCTGTCCAGAGTCGCAGATGGAGCTGCAGTGACACACATGTGCGGGCTCACATCTGGTCCCCAGGTGCTCACCCTTCTGCGTGGGCCAGAAAGCATATCTAGTTTTCGGGAAGCTGAATTTCTTGGCACAGGGCTTCCAGGACCCTGTAATACATTGTCTCATTCTTGCACCAGTTTTGTTTTAAACGTCCTCTCTGCTCTATGAAACGTGCTGGGAACAGGGCAAGCAGGATGTGTAAGGCTCAGCTCTCTCTGGGCTGCTGCACATCCTTTGGAGCCTGCAAACCCAGAGACTTCTAAAGTAATGGATGATTATGGGGTGCATGGTAGACCAGGTGAAGCCCACTCCCTCCTTCTTTAACCCCAATTCTTAATCTATACTGACTTTGACACTCTGTCCAGCTGGTCCCTTCTTTCTTAAAATACCCTTCACTTTCACTTCAGTGTTTTCTGTCTCAATGGCAAGGTGAACATGTGGTTGTAGCATCTGCAAGCCAGACACAAGGGGAAGAATTTGAAACTGAGACTCACACCCATGAGCCCTTCTCCAATTTCCCATCAAGAAGCTGCCTACCATGTATGGTTTGATATGGAGGCTTTCAGATTTTCCCCAGCCTCTAGGCCCACGCCAGCCCTTCCTCCAGGAGCCCTTAGATGCATTGGTCTGTGATTTACTAATGTGCAGACCACACTGCATTCTGCCCCTGCAAAGCTGCCTTGAACATTTCAGCACCACCCAGGCATCCTCCGCTATGTCACAGCTCCAGTCCTTTCTCCTCTGTGTTTTCTGCACAGCCTGGTCTCCTACAGTTTTCCACTAGGCCATCTTCCCGGTCCTCCACTGCTACAACTTGCTCTTGAGATTCTCCCTCTACCTCCCATACCTTCCCCACTAGAATATGATTGAGAGACACTTCTCACCTATGGTCACATGAAGTATCTCCTCACACACCTCAAGCAGAACATGGACCTGATGAGTATGAACAATGATAACCAGATGGCTCAGACTGCATGATATACACTCAGCACGACACACATTTGAACTCTGAAAGCAGAAAAACACCTCACCATTGAGTGATCATTTCAGGTGCTATGGGATTTTTTTGTTTTGTTTTGTTTTTGTTTGTTTTTCAAGGTAGGGTCTCACTCTAGCCCAGACTGACCTGGAATTTACCATGTATTCTCAGGATGGCCTCTAACTCACATGGATCCTCCTACCTCTGCCTCCCCAGTGCTGGGCATGAAAGGCATACCTGGCTATAGGGAAATTTTATTGTCGTTTTATTCTTATCGTGTGTGTGTATGTGTGTGTGTGTGTGTGTGTGTGTGTGTGTGTGTGTGTGTGTGGATTTTGATTGTCATATAATGTTCCATTTGTACTAAGAGCAGGAAGCAAACACTTTTAAAATGTGTGACTCTATTGACCTGATGAAGATGATATTACAGCTGGGAATTCTGGTATATCCTTGAGGTTAAACTGCTCCAATTCAAAGTTTTATTTAAGATTGCTGATCTTCAGTTTCCCCATACGTAAAATGAGATAATTATATAATACACATTGGGGATTAAAGAAACAATGAGTAATATTTAATCCAATACTCAGAACCGAGGTTTTAACTAATGATGGACACCAGTGGCAGAGCTAGGGCTACACCCAGGGCTCCATTTCCCATATACTGCCTGGACTATCAAAGGAGAGCCATGGGGCTGACCACCTCCTGGGTGGAATGCTGGGTGCCAATCAGGAGAGAAGAGGCTGGTCCTGTGCCCCCAAATGTAATTAGGACACACTTGCTATAGAAGGTGTCCTGCTGAGTCTGTCAGACAGCTACAACTTGTTGAGTCACACAGTAGGAATGCTGGTGGCCTTCCTTTACCCTTTATAGCCAAGCACCTTGTGGAGCCTGAGCTCAGTATTGAATTAGACCCTCCCCAGAGAACACAACAGTGCCAACCCTTTGGGATTCCCCAAGCATGGCAGCCTTCCTTCATGGAAGAGACATGGAGAGCATTAATACATTTACTGATCTATTATTGATCAAGTGTCCTCACCTTACCCTCCTTGGTGGAAAGTTGCAAAGGTTTCTGGGAGCAGACTGGGCTCTGCTTTCTCCAAGGTCCTCAGCAAGCCTCTACCCCAGCAACAAGTGTACATTGTTGCTGTGCCTTAGACAATTCTGTCTTCCCTGTGTTCATACTAACTCTGCAGCATGTGCTTAGACAAGACATGCTTCCCAGAGGAGGACCACCACAATCACCAAGAATTCCTGACAACACAAGTCTAAGAACTGGGAAGAATTTTGGTGCATTTGCGAGCCCATCACCCTTCAAATAAACAGCATCAGGGAGATTAATGTCTTGGTTAGTAGAAAACTGGTAAACTTGCCACATCTCTTCAAAGCCAAACAGCCCACTTACAGGAACCATTGTTCCCTTCATATTGCACAAATTGGATGAGTCTATGGGTCCAAAATGAGGCTGAAGTAGCCATACTAAAAAGTAAAATTCAAATTAATTGACATTTTGATGGAGTAATCCTCCTATTTTTTTCACATCCAGTGTCAGAGGCTTTAGTCACTAGCTCAGACTTCAATAGAACAGGGACAGAAAAGATCAACCGAGTGTACTAGAAACCATCATCACAGCTTTGGCTATTTCAAAATGAGCCTGGGACCCAAGTTCAATGACCACAGTGGGCTGTAGTTATTAATGCACTGAGAGATTTACAGATAGCCACCTTCATTGGTTATTAATGTATTTGTTATACTGCACTGGGGCTGGTATATTGGAAATAGATTTGTTTTAGAGGATTTTGGTCCATCATTGCCACCAAACACCAGGTCAGTTGCTGACAAGTTTATCAAGACTACTTCCTCTCTCAGTGTAGCCAAGGCGATCCCTGAACTCAGGGACTTGGGGAAACAAACTAAGAAGATCCAGATGTCTCAGACAGTAAGACATCTGGTTTCAACCTGAATGCTACCTCTGCATGGAGATATTCCCTGACTACGCCTGTCTCCTGTCTCTCATTACATTCTGTTTTCCTATTATTCATTTCAGTCATGTACTGCTTTCTGCCATGGAGCAAGATTTGTATTGTAATTATGCAATAGTCCTCTTCCTTGTTTATGGGAAAAATATGATGCAAGAAGTGGATTAATCTTGTTTATCACTCACTGTTCCTATAATACTGTGTCTAAAATTTAAATCAAGGCTAAAAATACTTGACAGAATGAGTAGATGGGAGGACGAATGAGTGAGCAAATAAAGGGATGAGTGGATAAAGAGAGAGATGATGGGGCTGGGCAAATGGCTCAGTGAGGAAAGTGATTTTTATGGAGACCTGAGCTTGGATCCCCAGAACCCACAAAAAGCCCAGTGTGGTAGCTTGCATCTGCAATCGCAATGCTCCTATGGGGAGATAGGAAGAGGAAACCGAGACTGCCAGCTGACCTGGCACCTGCAACAGTAAATAAGAGATCCTGCCTCAACCAAGGTAGAGGGTGTGGACTGACCAACACCCAAGGTTCCTCTGGTTTCCACACATGTGCTGTGGCACACATGTACGTACACACACACACACACAGAGGGGGGAGAGATTAAAAAACAATGGACAGATGAATGGTTTAATTGATGAAGAGATGGATAAATGGGTATTTGAATGTTGAATATGTAGAATCAAATTTTAGCTTATAATTTGTTACCTTTTTGGTGCTGGGGATCAAATTCAAGGCCTTGTGGATACTAAGAAGTTGTTCTACCACTTAGTTATACTCCCAGCCCTAGTACTGGTACTTTGACTTCCATTCCTCTCTCATTGCTTTTGCTGATGTCACACAACTTAGTACCAGATTCTGGGGCCCATCTCTGTATACACCATAAAACTTTTAGCATGAAGTTCTTTCAAATCAACACAAAAATAAACCTGTCAGGAGAAAAATTTATCTTTTATGTAGCACAAAGCAAAGAGCTGACAATTAACCAGAAAATTCAGGCTGAGTAAACAGATGGAATGAGTCACTGCTCCACATTAGATTTCGCTTGCTGTGTTATCTGGTTAATTCAGTCCACATCTGGTCTGTTTCTCCCTGGTTCTTTTAGGAGTTATCTCAATACATGCCTCATTTTATTTTTCCTTAAGAAGGAGTAAAATAAAAGAAATCGACTTGTGATTTCAAGACCAAATCCAGACATGTGTGTGTGTGTGTGTGTGTGTGTGTGTGTGTGTGTGTGTGTGTGTAGGTGGTTGGGGATGGGAGAGTCCTGAACACTCTGCATGTTGACCAGGTATGTTGAAATGGGATCCCAGTCCTAATTTCAAACACCAATAGAATATGGAAAGAAAAGTTTAGATTACAAAATTCATTATTTTAGTTTCCTTATAAGCTTACAGCACCATTTGCCAAAGATCTTTTAAAAACCAACTAAGGAAATCACATACATTTGAGTTCAACGCTGTATCAACCAGAAACACCTGGAACCACCAAAGTTGCTGACCTTGCTCAGTGACAGCCTGTGACTGGTCACAGTCTGCCTAGAGAATTAAGGAAGTCAATTCAGGCTCCTTGCATCTCACACCCCAGGTCCTCCTGGGCCAGTGCACAGTACTCTACAGCCTGCCACTTTCTATCTTATTTGGGGGCATTTGTTGTCTTTTGGAAATTCTGCATGTTTGGATAAAAAACACTTCTAAAGAAGACAGAAAGAAACAAAGTTTCTTCTTCCTCAAAGGAGAGCCGGGTCTTCTGATGGATCAAGGTATAGAAGATTGTGGAGAGTCTACCCTAGAGGTGATCAGAATCCAATGGAGTTTAAGGTTAAGAACTTTTACTGACTTTATATGCTTCCTTAAAATCATTTTTCTAAGACTGAAATGCAATGTATTTTAAATATATATGAATGAATGAATATATATATATATATATATATATATATATATTTAATTTATTTATTAGAGAGACAGACCAAGAGAGAGTGACAGACTGACAGACAGAGTTCTCTGTGCATGTGATGTGTATGGGCATGCCAGGGCCTCCTGACACTATAAACTCCAAATGCCTGTGCCACTTTGTGCATCTGGCTTTATGTAGGTACTAGGGAATCAAACCTGGTCTGTCAGGCATTGCAGGCAAGCATCTTTAACCACTGAGCAATCTCTCCGACCCTGCCTTTCTTTTTTTTGCTTGGGGGTGTATGGGGGGGGTTCAATATTTGGGAAAAGCCCAGGATTCAAGCATGCTAAACAAGCCCACCATTGCTGCACTACATTCCCAGCCCCAAACGTTTGGATCCAAATCCAAAGCAACTCCACCTCATATCAGTATTTATGAAACATTGTTCTTTGTAATCTAAAAGTAAAATCTACCAATTATTTGAAATTTTGGGAAGATGGTAAAAGTAAAGATGAAAAGATTCATTGTGTCTGTAATTCCTCATCTGGAGACAACAGTTATAACAATTCAATAGACTAGACTTTCTATCTGAGCTTTTCTACACAAATAAACATTCTCTAGGTAATATAAGATCACACTAAACATGGTATTTTATTTATTATTTTTAAAAATATTTTATTTTTTCATTTTCAAGCAGAGAGATACAGAGAGAGAGAGAGAGAGAGAGAGAGAGAGAGAGAATACCAGGGCTACCACCTTGTGGGTGTGGCTTATGTGGGACCTGGGGAATTGAACCCATGGCCTTAGGCACTAGAGGCAAGTGCCTTAACGGCTGAGCCATCTCTCCAGTCCTAAACATGGTATTTTAACCTGTCTTTCTTAGTAATAACATTTTAATGTCAGGATTTAAAAATATGTGCTTAGTATTCTCATATCTATTCCTAAAAAGCCAGTAATTTAACATAGGACTCAGCCCTCACATTATGCTGGCTTCTCATAAAGAGGCAGATTATGAGACTGGGTTCAATTCTGATTTCTACTAACCAGGTGTGTGTTTGGAGACAAGGTCTTTTCCTGGTTGATTTTCTTCTCTGGAAGTAAAGGATTATGTAGTTGATTTCTAGAAAGTCCCCACAAGAGGCTTCTGGAACATAAATCACGTAGGATGGGGTCTTAGCTGCTCCTCTGACTCCTGAGTGTGCTCCATATGAGCGGGATTTCCTCTGTCGCCTCTTCCTTTGATTTGTTTGCCTTTCATTCTTTCCACTTCCTTTCCCCTGAAACAATGGAACGTGATGCCTTTTATCCCCTCCTTGGAAGACCTGTGTTGGCTTCTCCTCTGCTGCTGCAACTGGACGCCTGTTTCCTTCTGGGAGGGCAAGGCCTAGGGGACAAGGTAGGTACGACTCCATGTCCTGCCGGGCCAGGTGAACCTCAGCACCTTGACTGCTGAGGAAAGCTGGCTCCTGGAGCTCTAGGTAAGGCATGAAAAGGCTCATTCATTTCGTTAGAACGAGAAAAGCCCATCTTTCCTCTTTCCTCTTACTTACTGTGTGTTTTGCCTCAAAGAGAGGCTAGGAAAAGACCATGTTTTCTACTGTTCACTCTAAACATGAATGGGGGATTCAACCTGCCCATGATTTGCAATGCAAAAGAATTCCTGAACTCTCATACCATAATTTAGAGAAAAGTATGAGCCCTCATGAGTAATTTCGGCACAGCAGGTTCCTGTGTGTGTGTGTGTGTGTGTGTGTGTGTGTGTGTGAGAGAGAGAGAGAGAGAGAGAGAGAGAGAGAGTGTTATCATGACCATTGCCAGGGAGGACTGACGCTCCCAAGCTCCAAACCCTAAGCTAGTCAAGCTACTCATGGAGCATCTAACATCTATTTGGAGATTGAGCACAGGCTTGATTGTCATCCCTGCTCAGCTCTCAAGGCTGTCAATTTGGATGCCTGGTGGGGGTGGGGCTAACATCTCTCAGCAGGGTCTGAGGCACACCACAGAGAAGACCTGCTTATGGCATGAGTTCCACAGAGCTCCAAGCCTGGGGACTTGAGATTCTGGTGTGAAGTAGGAGGGAATTGAAGAACAACCCCCACCTCTCAGTATCCCAGGAGGTGTTGATCCCCACATACCATCAATCAGGATTCCAAAGGATAAAGGCATCCACCCACCCAATGAGCGTCTTCTCGGCTCTTCCCCATCTCCCTCCATCCTCAGCAATGTTACCAAACACAAGTGTCATTGTGCTAGACACCCACGCCTTTCCCTGTTCTCTCTCCCAGCAGATTGTCTCCTCACTGAGAAGTTCAACATCAGATGAGCTAATAGAAAGGGTGACTTCTCTGAATGTAGTGCACTTTGCACATGAAAGGCATTGGCAGTGTTGTTTACGTTAGCTCTGAAGAATCCTGCCTCGTCTGCCTGCGCCTTTTATAATATTCATTGTTGAACTGTGACTGTCATATCATAGACAAGTGTCACAGAGCTTGGATCAGTAGAGAAACGCCACAGGGAAGTGTATTTCACAGCAAAATGGTGAAGCGCTTTTGAACATTTGAAGCCCTTCAACACAGAAATGAGTGCCTGGGAGTCCCTGTGAGGAGAGGCAGTTAGCAGGGGTGCTGTGGAGAAGCTGCCTGCCCTGGGCCACACAGACACTAGCTCTGGTCCTGTACAGCACCAGGGAATCCACTAACCCACGCTGTGCTGAGCTCCTCTGCTGTTTCTAAATACATAGAAGAGGCAGTGTGATTTCAAAACAAGTGAGGTCCAGTGTGTGGATGTTAGAGGAAGGCAAATGTTGTGAAACACAAGAACAATATTCAAATATTTAAAAATGCTATCTAATTCATTTTTTATTGTCCGTAATGAGTTACATTTAATGTGCAAGCAATGAGTTGTTATCCCCCATTCCCCAATGACCCTCTTCCCCATCTCCAATCATCTGGATATCCTCCTCCGTGGGCAGTCTGGATCAGTCCTTGGGGCAGGGGACCATGGATAGCCTAGTAGTTAGCCCAGTTCCACCCACCTTAGTATGATGTTACTGAGGGGGGTGATCTCTCTGAGAGTTCTCCCCGATCATGGCTCTTAAAATCTTTCTGCCCCCTCTTCCACTCAGTTCCCTGAGTCATGGTGGGTGAGTATTAAGGCTGCTTTATTGTTGAGAACTTAGGGGTCTCTGTTCTTCTGCTTTAGGTTGTGTTGAAAATCTTTGGTGTCTGTCTCACTGGCTTATCCTGTGTTGACTGATTGGCTGAGGCTATGGTTCTTTTATTCATCCCATCATTCTCTGCGGGGTTCCATATGGATCCTCCATGGTAGGTCTGGGGTGGCTCATCTCTTTATCTAATTCATTTCTTCAAGCCCACATAGATGTAGCTATGGAAGAAAAAGCCAAAGAAAGTTAATACTCTGGTATTAGATCTCAAACTCGGACATCTTCTTCTGGTCTGGGTCCCACAGCTCAAATGTCTCCTCTGGTGGACAGCCACAGGCACCTGGAAAACCGGTGTTTAAAGTTGAAAGAAAGCCACAGGTGAGTGAGAATTTGCCATGAGTCTTGTAGTCTTGTTTATTACTCTTCTTCCTCCTCCTTCTCCTTCTCCTTCTCCTTCT
>PVHP010021216.1:0-29705 GCA_004024765.1 Zapus hudsonius
TTCGTGGCTGTGTTCCTGTTTGCTGAGCCCCCTTTGTGTAGGAGATAGGGCGGTGCAGCGCATCCCTAGATTGGATATAAGGTTGGATGTGAAAATAAAGTTTTGAGATCTGCCCACTGCCGCAGTCTCCCGAGAGTCTCATCTCTCGTTCGGCTCACGGCTATTCCAAGCCGCTGCTCACCCAGCTCCCGTGGGTGAATGGGGAGTTGATGCGCGCTGCAACTCCCTAAGTAACCCACGGACCCAGACCAATTTAGTGAAGGGAACTTTCTTAGGAACTTGACTCCTCCTAGGTTCAACACTTGATTGGGTTGTGGAAGTCTCTCTGCTTCCTTCTATATGAGAACTTCTCTGCCATACTTCCTCCAGAAGCCAGGCAAACCCTATAAAGTTCTATCCCTTTCCAGGCAGATGCACATGCCACTATCCTTACTGGCTATGACAAAGGTCTGTGACTTCAAGGTTGCACAGTTGTGAGAGTTAAGCAGGTTTCCGTTCTGGGCTACCCTGCATGAAGCTGCCGGGGTCTATACAGACATGACCGTCTAAGCAAGGGAAGGAATGTAACAGGTATGGCAATCAAGACACTTGCAGCCAGTGTAAGGTCCAAATTGGTTAAAGAACTACTTGTTCATATTTTTAGCAGAAAAGTAAGTAAATTCCACCCCACCCAATTTTTGAAGTATGTAAAGGGTTCCATGGAGGATTATGTCAGGTTGTAAAAGTCTGGTATAATAGTGTCTCGGGGCTGAGGATGATGTGTTTATACATTTATCCTTCAAAATAAACTTGACTCTATGCGAAAAAACTACAATAAAGTTGATGATAGCAAAAAAATAGTCTGAAGGGAAGGATAGGCACAAAATAAGCTTTTGGGATTGTGCTTCATCTAATAAAATATCTCACACAGATCAAGTACTCTGCAGCATATTCATTTTCCTTCCTTCCTTGAAACCAGAGCTGTGGAAATGCTGGTCATCTTCTGGGACAAGTAGCTTTTGATATTTCTCGAGACTCTATACTAGTTGTAACCATGTACAGAAGTGTTGTGCAACCCAAGATATCCCAACCTTACATGCCTCCTCCATAAAAGGACAAAGTTAAGTAGTATTTCTTGGAAAGATACACACAATGCACTGCATCTAGAAAGAGCAGTTTCCATCACTCCAGCTTGTTTCTCAGAAGAGTTTCAGTGTGGGCACAAAACAAAAAATATCCCTTAGCTATCCAGAACTTAGTCCAACTACATAATATGTTTAGCAAGCCAACTATTTTTCCTTCCCTTCTTGGTTTAATGACCTCAAATGTGCCAAAATCTTGTCTTACCTAATTCCATACCAAGTTCTTTCAAATGTCAGAACAGAATCAGACTGCCCTGCAGGCAGTGAGCTCATTCACTAAGAATAAATTTTTGTTCCAAAAATTAAGAGTGCTAGACCATTTAACCCAATGTATCACACAGCCAGAAAAGTATCCTTGTACTTTAAATAATTTTAACTTTTCTTTTATGAAAGATCCTTTTAAAGCCTGATGACTCTCTAAGTTAACACACACCATTTCTACCATGATTATTTAAGTATTCAAGGACCTTTTCAAGTCTATCTAGGGATCCTCTAAGAATCTATGAATTATATTAAATATCCTATGAAGGAATCCACAACAGTTCACTCTGTTTCTGGGTTTTCACACTGGACCTCAGTCCCTGAAGTATCCCAATGTGACTTCCTCTGTTGCCACTTTCATCTGCATGAGAAATGTCTTTTCTTGCTTCAGCTTCAGGAACATCAGCATCTGGCTTCTGATCAAGTATATCATGTCTGTCAACATGATGCACCAAGTCAGCTGGCCACTTAGGGAACGATCCTTTCTTGTTCCAGTCTCTAGCATGCTTGCCCAACCCTGATGCCCTTAGGTTCTTTACCTTCCTGCCCCTTTCCTTGTTGGTCCTTTTTACCACTCATATCATTTGAAAAATTAAACCTGATTTATAAAAATATATATAGTTGCAGGTGGATAGGAAATGGGGTTGCAAAATGCTATCTTCTGGATATGACAAGTCCACAATATTCACAGACTCACAGCATATTGGGTCTCCTGCATATGACTGAGCCTGTCAATATCTCATCATAGAGGGGGGAGGGTTCTGTGAGTCTCCACACTTCTCAGAGGAGTTGCCACAGAAGGATTTCCCATTCTTTAGTCAATAACCTCCCACCATCAGTATGCAAGTGATCCTAATTTAAATTAGTGGATCAAGAATAAAATAAGCAATGCATGTATGTCAGATGGGGGTCTAATGGGAAGAAGGATTTGAGTTGGAGAGGAGGGGGGAAAGAGAGGGTAATTGAGGGGAGTGAAATAAAAAAGCATTGTATGCATTCCATTTATGAAATTGTCCAAAAAACCCTGTAATAGCAACATTTCTTTTGTATTTGTGTAAGTCCCTTGCCTTTTATACCCTCCGGCCTTTCATCCTTTGTCTAT
Organism: Zapus hudsonius; assembly: GCA_004024765.1. Lineage (NCBI taxonomy): Eukaryota > Metazoa > Chordata > Mammalia > Rodentia > Dipodidae > Zapus > Zapus hudsonius. The sequence continues at coordinate 2,485 of PVHP010021216.1, forward strand.
TGGAAGTAATCCATCTACCATTGTAAGCAGCAAGTTTGATCATCTTTGTTCATCTTGAGCTAGTTTCCCCTACAGAAGGAATGGGGCGAGGTAGATAGAAAACAAGGTAGATGTCGGAATGTCTACCTCAGGGGACAGCCTACCAATTATCCAGGCAATGCAAGGAAGATTTGGTTTCTAGTGGGGGTGGTGATGTCCACCTGGAGGATATATTCAGTCTCTGAGACATAGAAGGTATCCAGTCAATAGTGGTACCTAATTCGTTCTCCTCTTATTCTTTTTTTTAAAAAATATTTTATTTATTCATTTTCAAGCAGAGAGAGAGAGAGAGAGAGAGAGAGAGAGAGAGAGAGAGAGAGAGAGAGAGAACGAACACCAGGGCCACCACCTTGTGGGTCTGGCTTATGTGGGTCCTGGGGAATTGAACTCGGGGCCTTAGGCACTGGAGGCAAGTGCCTTAACTGCTGAGCCATCTCTCCAGCCCTCTCCTCTTATTCTTTACACATGGGACTCAGTACACTCTGACTTTTAGAAGCAACCCTTCATGCTAGGGAAGCCAAGACCATTCAGATTTATCAAGACATGATTGTATGCTACAAAATTCACACCTTTGATGTGTATGATTCAGGGTTTTTAGAATATTCACAATTGTTTAGCCATCATTTACTACTACCAAATTCCAGAACATGTCCATCAACCCCCCCCAAAGAAACTCCAAAACTCTTTAGTTACTCTTTCTTCTCTCTCAGCAGTCAGAAAGCAGCAGGAGACTTTCTGTCTCTATATGTCTGCCCATCTTGCATATTTTGTATAAATGGAATCATCTACTGTGCATCTTTTTGTGCCTAACTTACTTTCAATTATATGATGCTTTCCAAGTTCACACAAGCTCTAGCTTGTGTTTGTGCTTCACTCCTTTTTATGGCTGAATAATCAAGTACATGTAAATTATAGTTTGGATCTGGAATATCCTCCAAAAGCTCATGTGTTACAGGCTTGTTTTCAGAGGTGACGAATCACTAGGGCTCGATTCAGTCATTGATTATAACACCACAGATGATTTGACTGTTGGGAATTGGTAACTGTAGGAGGTGGGACACAGGTGCAGGAAATAGGTCATTGGGGCAATGCCCATAGTGGATGTGTATCTTGTCCCTGGCCCCTCCTCTCACCTCTCTCTCTCTCATGTTCTCTCTCTCTCATGTTCTCTCTCTCTCTCATGTTCTCTCTCATGTTCTCTCTCTCATGTTCTCTCTCTCATGTTCTCTCTCATGTTCTCTTTCTCTCATGTTCTCTCTCTCTCTCATGTTCTCTCTCATGTTCTCTCTCTCATGTTCTCTCTCTCTCTCTCTCTCTCTCTCCTTCCTGGCCCCTGAATAGTTTTCCTCTATGACCTTTGCACCACAATGTTCTGCCTCATCACAGGCCCATAAACAGCAGAGCCAAATGACTGGACTAACCCTTTGAAACTGTTTCTGTGGAGAACCCTAATATACTAGGACACACGATGACTCTATAGTTAATCCTTTGAGCAACTTTCAAACTGTTTTCCATAATGACTGTATCATCTTACAATCCTATTAGCAATGTGTAAGGGTGCCAGGAACTCCACATACTCACCAATACTTGTTATTATCTGTCATTTAGACTATGCTCAATGGGGATATGGTGGTGTCTCACTATGGTTATGATTCATGTTTTCCTAAATGACTAATGAAGTTGAGTATCTTCATGTACTTACTGGCATTTGTATCTCTTTTTAGTGAAATGCTCATTTTAATCCTTTGCTCATTATTTGAACGGTATTTTTAGTGTTGGATTATAAAAATTCTTTATAGACTTTAGATACAAATCCCTTGTCAGATATGAGACTTGAAAATGTTTTAACCCATTCTATGGGTTTGTCTCTTTTACTTTCTTAATGATTTTCTTTAAAAAATATAAAAGTATGGGGAGGGGGAAATTGGGGAATTCGGGATAACAACACATGGTTTGCCCACTAAATAATGTAACTCATTATGGACAATAAATATTAAAAAAAATAAAAATAAAAGTTTTAACCTTTGATGAAGCCCCACCTATCTATAGTTTTCCTTTGTCTCTCATCATACTACTTTTTATCCTCATATCATTGATCAGATCACAGAAAGTGCTCCTATTCTTCTCTCCAATTTCTCCTTCTTCATCTCAATTGGATTTTTGGAGACAGGGTCTTACAGGCTAGGCAGCCTAGAATTTGCTAGGTAGCTCAGACAGGCCTAGAACCACTTCTACTGAAGTGGCCTTCTACCACTGGAGATCCTCCTACCTCTGACGCCAAGACAACAGGCTGATACTTGAATACTCAGCTATTCTTGTTTTTTTTTTCCCAAGATTTTTAGAGTTTCTGTACTCAAATTTGGGTTCATGGGTCATTTGGAGTTAATATTTGTGTTTGCTATAAGATAGGCCCATACTGTCTTCATTATGTTAGCTTTGTAGTATGTTCTAAAACAAGGATGTATGAGCAACTTTGTTCTTTTCTGCAATTGTTTTAGCTACTCTGGGTCTTTTACATTTCCATTTGAATTTTAAAACAAGCCTGTAAATTTCTTCAGTAAGGCTAGGTGAAATTTTAATGGGCATCATTTTGAATATGCAGTTTGGGAAGCTTTGCCATTTCAACACATCTTCTGATTTATGAACACAGGATGCCTTTCCATTTATTTAGATTTTCAAAATTTCTTTCCATAGTGCTCTACAGCTTTCAGAGTTCAAGTCTTGAATGTTTTTTTTTCTTTCTTTGTATTTTTTGTTTGTTTGCTTTTTGAGACAGGGTCTTATTGTATTATCCAAACTGGTCTGAAACTCATGGTGTAGCCTAAACAGACCTCAAACTCGTACTGATGCACATCACACCTGGCTCTGTTCTTAAATTAGTGTTGAGTGTTTCCTTATTTTTGATACTTATAAATGGGACTCTTTATTTTTAGCATTTCATTGTTAACACGTATAAATGAAATTAATCTTGACATGCTGACTTTTTACTCTGTAAACTTGTTGATCTTTTTCATTAGTTCTAATAGTTTCTTGCATGTATATTTTTGGTGTGGTGTGGTGTTAAGTACTTTTCAGTCTTCCAAAGCACAAGAAGATCCTGGCACATGAGCCCATGGTTACATTGACTACAAATGTTAAGAACTCACATGGCCACTCCCTCATTCCTTGGTGCTGGGGGATGCTCTTGCTCTGGTCAGTGTTAGAGGTGTCCTGACTCTACCGACAGTGTATCTAATGACTGGAGAGGGACTGTGGTGAAACATAAAATTCTTCCAATAGAAAGGTGCTATACGAGAGTTGGGCTCATAGTGTCCTTGCCTATTATATTGGCATATATAAATATGTGAGGTGAGGATGCCATGAGGTCTGGCCTTACCATTCTCAAAATAGGAGAATTTAAAGGTTTCTTTTCATGAAGACAACACACTAGATAAAGGTCAAGTAAGCCCTTTCAAGAGACCTGTCCATAGAGACTTATGCCTTTTCATATAAACACCTCTGCTGACCTACTTCCTCTTTCTAAAAACTTGGGACACACTCCCAATGTGTATTAAACTTTGAGGGACAATAGTAGTCATTTTCACAATGCTTGCTAAACTTGACACAAATTATAATCATTTCTTCCTAGACATACTTTACATCAGGCAGTTGGCTTTCAGAGACCTGCTTTGCATCTTGATCCATGAGTCACTGATTTGAGCATGCAGCTGCCCAGAATACCCAGGCATATGAAATGATCAAAATATCATGCTTTGATTGATTCAGAAAGTTATCTTCTACCACAGGCAGCTGTAGAGTCTCCCTGCTGCTTGTGACTAATTGGGACTGAGTAGAAGCAGAGCAAGCCAAGAGCTGCACTTGGAGGCCTGTTTCCCCCTCAGGCACTGTGTTCCCAGGAGTGAAAGCCAGCACTCTCCATGGCAAGGTGCAGCCTCGGATGCTTGGCTGATCTTACCTGGGTATCAGAGACATCTTCTGAAAGGATCCTAGTATTTCGGTTTGACAAAAATCGAAAAACATTTTAGAAAGAAAATCGGATCTGTGTGCAAATGAAGAATATTCCTGAAAAGAACCTGTTACGAAACTGAAATCTGGAGACCGCGGTGGTGCTAAGTTGAGTCATCAGTTCCCTTTACACCCTAATAATCGGAGGCACTTTGATCACAATGACTGCTCTGTGTGATGCTTTTTGTTTGCTTTTTTCAGTACTTTCTGTGTAAACAGGTTGTCTCAATACCATCTTGAAAACATGTTTACATTTGGGGGATCATAGGGAACATTTGTTAGAAACAGATTTCATGCTTTTCTGTCAACTTAAGGAAATCTGAATCAAATTTCCTAGTAATATTGTAAGAAAGCTCTTGGAGAGTTAAATGAAAATCTGCTGCCAGGGTACTTGATGGGAACGTGCAAGTTTTCTTCACGTACCCAACTGAAACAGTTATTAATTAAAGCAGGCATTAATTACCTCCATTTTTCTAGATACAGATAAGGATATATAGATAGGTAAGTGGTCTGGCAAGTGACTGAGAAGGTGTCAAAGAGAGATGACAGACTGACTCTTCATCAGCACCAACAACATCCTCAGGTGTCAGGCATTCTCTGATACTATTTCCAAAAAGTGTTATACTTCCTCTTATCTTATCGAGATCACCTATTCTGGAGAGGGCAAAAGAAAGTCTGAATGACAGATCCTAAAAACCAACAGGTTCCTTGTTTAGATTCCAATTTGTAGATTTAGGAGAGGAGGTATGTGCAGAGGGAATGGGAGTAAAGCTGGAAGGAAAGGCTAACACACGAGAGGATGTTGGGTGAGACAATCTGCACATATATTAACACAGCCTGCTCCTGTTGTCCCCATTGAAGGCTGTGCTAACTTGCCCTGACCCTTGGTGTCTAGGCCAGAGCAGCTTCTGTGACGTTGTGAGGGGGAAGATGCAGCAGGTCATATGTAAACACCGCACACAGAGCACAGACTGAGACACTGGCAAGGAAAGAGGCCCTATTCTCCTTCAGCCAGGCCAAGGAGCCCTTGTCTTCCACCTTGTTATGATTTCACCCTTGAAGGCCTTAAAATTTTCAAGCCAAGTGGTCCCCAAGAGAGATTCCAAGGTCAACGGATCCTTTCCCCTAGGTACTTTGTCTCACCTGGAGGACCAGCAAATGGCCAGGAGGAGTTATTACTAAAAATGGAGTTGCATCTTGTTGCATGACTTAGGGAGTCCTTCAAAATGTTCTAAGGCCCTTGAAGAATACTGAGTGTGGGGATGGAGGAAAAGGAACAGGAGGGAAAGAACTGAGTAAATATCAAGCTCCCCCCCACTGCCATTCTCCTAATAACAACTCCCAAGGGCTCAAGCACTGTTAGTTTAAATCCTGTCTTCTGTCTTCTGAAAGGTCATTACATCAAGTCAGATGGGCCTTGCTATGTGTAACGTTTTAATATTTAAAGTAAGGTACACGAGCTTCAACTGCGCCATTATCTTAGGTCTCCAAATATTATCCAGAGCAGAGCAGGGGCCATGTATGCTAGGGTTAGGCAGGATGCAGGATCTAGTGGACACTGGTCTGCAGACACTCACCCTGTGTGTGAGCTAGTCACTCTTACGGTTGTTTCGGGAAAACCACGCTGAATAGAGCTGAGCCAACTATCTTCCTGTTTGATGGTACCACTGACAGATATATCAGGGTCTTGGTATGGGCAAACCAAGCAAACCTTAATTTAAAAAAAAACATGAAATACTTCCATCTCTCATGTAATGTATTATCAGTAGCTCCTCCAACAACTTGGTGGGCCCAATGGGAACTGTACCTGCCACAGCTATCAATGATAAGACCAAAGCAAGCAGGAAAATAAAAATACCAATGAGCATTAGATTGAACTGTAGGAAATAATTAGGTTGCTGTACATCAAATGCAGAAATATTTTTAAAGAACTACATGCTACACCCACTTTTTGGAGTTTCCCAAAGTAACTTTAAGCTATTTGATGTTGCTTCCTGTTTTTCAATCCTTTTATCTATTTACGGGGGTGGCCGTTCTATTGTTACCAACTGAATAAAGAGAAAGGTGAACTGCAATTTTCCTGGCTTTAGTTATCAAAGTATGCTTTCAAAATGCCAAATTTTAGCCCTTAAATCCCCAGGCTTCAAAGTCAGTGTTTACAACCTACCACACATTATAGCCATAGATTGCATGATTTTCCCTTAGTGTTAATAACCTCTCAAATCAACCTTGTGATTCCTGTCCTCATTGCCTCTTACTGAAAATACTGATTTTCAGAGAAGCTAGAAGCAAATGAGGGGGCAAAAACACGCTCACTGGTATAAGACAAGGGCTGACCACCAGATCTCTTCGGATTTGAACATAAACATATTTTGTTTGTGTTCAGAAAACAAGTTTCCAAAAAAAAATATAAAATACTTCAATGATATTTAATATATAAAATTTGCTCCAGGTTGCAAAAGTAGCTCAGGAACCAAGGTCCCAGGATGGAAGACATCAGTGTTCTATGGCAAAGCATGAACACAGTGGCCAATGGTCTTATTTGGCTTCCATTCTCATTATTTTAATCCAGCAGATAGTTAATAAAAGGAAACTTACACTTTATAAGAAAGGATTTCTCCACTGAGGGTTGACCAGTGGTGGATTCTGATTAAGCACTGCTTGTAAGAAGGACGGGGCTGAGTGGCAAACAGCCACATCCACCTTGAAGGACTATAACACAATGTAGTACACTATCAATATAGAGTTCTCTCAGAGGCAAATTAGCCCCCTCATAGCTGAAAAATACTGGTCTTCCCTCCAGTGAAGACACAGAAAGTATGGTACTACATGGCAGCATGTCTTATCTTTTCCCGAGCGTTTCTCTGGATAACTGTTCCAAGTTATTTCAAATATCACTTGTGAAGTTTTCCCTACAGCAGTCATGTAGTTGCAATGGGGTAATTGTCTTTTGAAAAAACAAGCTTTAAATTAATAAATAATAATTTCAACTTATATCACGTTATAGCCACTTGCTAATACATAACATCAATATGTAATCCAAATAGAGCAGACTTAATATCCAGGAACAGAGAAAACTCCCTGCCACCTTCTTGGTCCTACAGTGCAGACCACAATCTCATGAACATTTGGGCAGTTCCATCACAACACTGACTAGGATTGTGCCTGTAGAAATGAAACTCATGAAGACCTTGCACATATAATTAATGCATTTTATTTCCCACATCCTCAAGTCACGATATTTTGGAAGGGAATATAACTATAGGTCTTGGCACTTATATCTATTATTAAATGTCAACTTTCTCAGGTCTAGGTCCTTGTTTTTGTTCTTTGTTCTGTTCTCCAGTCACTGACACAGGAGCACCTGAAAGAGAATGGTACTCAAAGGGGGCTTTTTTCTTTGATGAAACTATACTGGGTTTGCAAAGCAGTGGGTATTCAGGATGAAGACTAACTCCTTAAATAACACCCCTTAGAAACTTGTTCCATGTATATGCTGTGTGGAATCCTGCTCAGCAAATTCAAGGAGGAAATTCCAAATAAATATTTAATATATTTATTTTTCCTACTAAGAACATTATAAGACAGAGGAACGTTTGAGGATAGAACCGATTTCAGGATTTCTCCTCTATGCAGTGTCTTGTCTAAGAGGTGTAAGGACTCATACAAGTCCCAGCCTCATAATGAAACCAGACACAGATCACTTCCTTTTTTCTTAGCTACCCCGTCACCTGGGGGGTGTCTTGAGATGACACAGGATCAGTCATGCATCACTAACCTGAGACACTGGAGGAAATGATTGGCTCTCATCATTATCATTAACAATACTGGAGATGGGCACCACTGTCTTGGAATGGAACATAGGCCAACTAAACTTTCCTATGGAGCTGCTGGTCTCTAGAGTTTCTCAAGAGAATGGAGATGCTGCAACCTCAGTCCTATATCCTCTGATATACAAGGGAGGTCAGGAAGCAACCAATCAGAGAAATGGGCTACACATCCATGACTTATAACTGAAAGTGAGAACCAAAGAAATCTCAAGGCATTTTTGTCTAATCCTCCTTTCCCTCCAGGCTTTTGGGAGCAGTCTGATTGGGAGCAACCTGATAGGATGAAACAGAGAGGACCAAAGGCTATAACGTGATACACACTGGTAATCAGGGGGACTCACTTGCACTGTCCAAAGGAAGAGACCCAAATGGCTGGAGCAATTAGATAGCACCTGCCACCTTTCTAGACTCAAGCAAGAGAAGAAAACAAAAACAACCAACCAACCAAATCTAGAACTTTAGGGTCTGGCTCTGGTCTGAATATGATTTGTTCTACCTGAAACTCCCCACTATGAGATATTTTTTAAAAATATTTTATTTATTCATTTTCAAGGAGAGAGACAGAGACAGACACACACACACACACACACACACACACACACACACACAGAGAGAGAGAGAGAGAGAGAGAGAGAGAGAGAGAGAGAGAGAGAGAGAGAACCAGGGTCACCACATTGTGGGTCTAGTTTATGTGGGTCCTGGGGAATTGAACCCAGGGCCTTAGGCACTGGAGGCAAGTGCCTTAACCTCTGAGCCATCTCTCCAGCCCCACTATGAGATATTAAAGGTGGGATCTTAGCAGCTTCTAGATTTCTGCTTTGGAATGTTTTGAGTATCCATGGTATCTGTCTTCTTCACCCTGGCTTGGGTTGTAGGGCTGGCTGTGGAAGCAGCACTCTTGTTCATCTCTCCATTTTCTCTGTAGCTTCACCTGGGCCCTAGCTGATGTGTTAGACCATTTCTATTAGCACATGGGCACGTTTAGTACCTTCCAACTAAAAAATTCCTCCTGAATCTGAAACTTCCTCCAGATAATAACTTACCCTTTTCTCTGTCCCTCTTCTGAAGGAAAACCCTCAAAATAATTGTGTAGATGTGTTTTAAGTCACATTTATGTCACTCCAGAGAAATTGCTTTCACCAATGCCATCAATGACCTCTGTCTTGATAACTCTCCCCTAACACTCAACATGACTTCTTAGCATCATTTGACTCAGTTGCCTGATTCTTTCAGTTGTATAACCATGTCCTAGCTTTTCACCTGCCATGCTGGGGCCTCCTTCCCAAGCTCTGTGGCTGGATTTGCCTCCTGTGACCATTTTGGTGTCTTAGAGCCTCAGCCTTGGGCCTTTTCTCTACTCATACTCACTCCCAGACCTCTGGTGATTGTTACCTAGATGCTCATCTGACCTCTTCTCCTGACTCTAGACAGTTTTAGTTATGTGAAGACTTAACTCAAGTCTCTCTCAAGTTAACTATATTAGAAATTAATGCAGAAATTTCTAAATTCAATTTCTGATCAAATGTATCTCAAAATAACATGGCCAAAAAAAGAATTATTTTTTCATTTCCTCAGCTTCTTTATAGTTTCTCTTTTTAAATCATAGTTCTTTGGTGAAAAAATATCTGAAGATCAATTAAAGAGGGCATTAACACGTCCATCAGCCATGCCTCCAAAATACATCGCAAACTGAACCAGTGTTCATTCCCTTAGCATGTTTTTCTAAGAACTGCTTTATATCTTTGCAGTAGTTTGAATGTGATAGTTTTAATGTTTGGCCCCATATACTTGGGTGTTTTATTAAAATTGACATTGCAACTTCAGCCCCTGGCAGGCTGATACAGGAGAATCTGTCACTGGGAACAGATATTGGAGTCTAGCCCCAAGGTGTATTTAAGGGCAGATCTGGTGTAGCCCTACTAGGTGTGGAGAGAATAGTTTGAGCTCTGGCTGTTTGTGCTTGGTGGTGTTAGGGTTTGCTTGCTGCACTTGTTTCTCTCTGCTTGAATCTATGAAAGGGAGGCCAGCTCCTTCTTCCATTGACAGTGTTCCCCTGGATTTTGTAAGCCTGAAATAAACCCATTTCCTCCAGTAAGATGTGTCTGGTTGGATGTTTGTCCAGCAATGTGGAAGCTGACTGCAATAATCTTTAAAAATTAAAGAAGTCCTTAAGACAGTTAAACTGTTCTTGGCTATGTGAGTCATATCTACTAATACTCAGCCATATTTGAAATTAAAACAAAAAGTAAAAAAATAGAAATCATTGTATTTGGAATAATAAATTATTCTAGGTAAATATAACACATGAAAATAACTAGAGTAAGATAAGTAATACTTTTATATTTTTGGAAATTTCTTTAGTATCTGGCTTAAATTAATGATTGTTAGTTTCTCATAACAGTTATTACATTCAAGCTTTGGTGATATGGTGTTTTGACTGAACAATAAGAAAACAAATACACAGATAAGTAGCTGGAAATGAGTAAAACATTTCAATAGTCCTTGATAGTTGATTTTAAAGATTTTAAACGTGTTTATACCATATTTCAATAGTTCTTTGATTTTATTCTAGAAGTCAACAAGTAATAGTTCTAAAGATGTGAAGACAGAAATGTGGAATGGGAAATCCCATATTGGATTTCTGTTAAGTTAAAATGTATTTTGCACTTTGAATGAACTATTTACCTTGCACAATTTCCAACATTAGCCATCTGGATATACTTGTCATAGAGATTTTCCAAATGTTTACTTATCACATTATCCAACTTCAAATAATCTACAGTAATTAATGTCACAGGCACTTTAATCATAAAAAGCCTTTTATGAATTAGGAAGTTGTCAAGCTCACTGTGGCAGTGACATGTGCCCAAAAATCTTTTTTTTTATTTTAAACTTGAATTTTATCACTGGCAACAAATACTGAAGTTTTTTTCTTTGAAGTATCAAATCATTCACATTCAAGAAAGTGTCTGTCAAGTTAATAACTAAATCTGCATAACTGGAGTGTGTCTAACAGTGGTCCTTATAAGTCAAGTTGTTCTGTAGAAAAGCAGCCATTTCTGCTTATGATCAAACAACTGCAGCGGGGTGTTCCCTGGAGACAGCTATCATACTTTGGGATGTGGCAGAGAATTTTATGTGTACTTTCCAGTTTGTTTCACAGAATATTCAAAAGAAATTAAGTCATCAACAGAGACTTAACACAACTAAATGGTTGCTACTTGATGAAGGGCATTCTGAAGTGATAGTGCCCTGTCGGCGTGGCACTGAAGAGCCATCACAGCCTGGTGCCCTGTCTGCCTTGCACTGAGAGACCAACAGCTTCTTCAGTCTCCATTACAATTATGCCTCAGAGCACATGACAATACTGTAGAAAAGGCAATGGGCATCATCTTAGTCTCACTAAGAAAAAAAAAAAAACTTTCATTATCTCTGACCAGGCCTGAGAGGTCACCAGAAATCCAAGGACCATAGTTTGAGAACAATGGCATTAACTTGGCATTTTCTGTCCAGGCCACCACCATTTCTCTTGACTTGTGCAAAAGCCTCCTCACAGGTCTCTTTGCTTTCACTTTTGCCTTTGTCAAGGCCCTCCCTTCTCCACAGAGCAGCTAGGGGATCTTGTAAAAATGTACTTCAGATCACATCACTGTTTTGCTTGAAACCCTTACTTGAACTCCCCACTGCTCATAAAGTATCTGAGGTCCTCACATGTGTACGAGGGCTTCTCCTCATGTGTACTCTACTGCCTTCTCTTCCTCTTCTATGATCATTCTGGCCTGTGGCTGTTCCTTAAACCATGTTCTGTGTGCTTCAGGACTTCTGCCTGCCTGCCTTTCTTTGTTCCTTCCTTTCTTTTTTGCCATCAGATAATGTCATAATTAAATACTTATATAAATAAAGTAGAAATATACATATGAAATTGGTATAAACTTTGCACTACAAACAAAATTTAAGTTATTAATTCTTTCTCAATAAAAATATGAAAACATCCATCACTATGAGGGCTAGTTCTCTTGATCCATTAACTTTGTGATTTAGTGGGAGTTTTTGGTCTTAGAGTCAAAACAGACTCAGGTGATTTTTACTCTCCAACTGTCATTATACTTAAACCTAATAGGTGCTTCATATCCATTACCTCCATTAGTATCTCTTCTTTCCCTTCTGATTTGCCCCATGATATCACTGACAATCTAACCTATACATCTGGTGTTACTATTAATATGCATCAGCAATATTATTTATTATAATTTACCACTTTTGTTTTAAAGTTATCTGTTGACTTCATGTGCTATGTTTTTTCTTGAAGTGCCAGATATTGAACCTAGCATACTCTAGCACTGAACTATATCCCCAGACCTTGTTTTTTTGAGACTAGGTTTTACTATAAAGCTGACCTTGAACTTCTTGTATAGCCCAGGCTATCCTCCAACTAGCTATCCACTTGCCTCTGCCTCCCAAATTCTGGGATTATAGGCAGGCGTTATAGCATTTTCATTCTACCTACTATTATTAATGAATATTTTCACGTTACTGTTTCTTGACTTATTAACTTAAAGCAACTATTTATAAGGGCTTCTTTTTGAGACAAGGTTCTATTATGTTTCCCAGGCAATCCTTAATATCACAGTCTACCTAGCTCAGCCTCACAAATGCAATGCCACACTGGCTTGTATTTTCTTTTGCCTCTTTGTGATAGGTTTTCTCACAGATCTTAGCATGGTGGGCTACTTTCCATTCAGGGTTTAACTCCATGCCAGGCATTGCTAACCTTCAAATGCACATGTCCTCAGTATCACTGTCCTCTTGAACATATGGCTTTATTTCATTGCCCTCATAACACCCAATGATCTCTAAAATTATACTTTTTGTGTGCTAGAAACATGCCTTAGTAGTTAAAAGCATGTGCTTGCATGTCCTGTTGGCTTGGGTTTTATTCCCCAGCACCCATATAAAGCCAGAAAGTGATACACGCATTGGGCATTTTTTTTTTTGCAATTACTGGGGCAGGGGGTTGGGAGGACTGGCACATCTATATACACACAGAGACACAAAAATAAATAAAAATGTAAAAATTATACTGTTAATATGATTAATGACTGAGTCTTTGTACTTGAAATAAAATGGCTTTCCAGGAGAGCAGAAGTCAGCTCTCTCATGCTGTGCTATATCCCCACAAAGTAGGTGAGTATTTGGAATAGAGCAGTGATTAATCAGTGTTTCCTGAATGGATGTAAGCATGCATGCTCTGCAGAAAAGTCCTCTTGTGTGCTGTAGGTATCAACAGTGTATTGATATGGAACCCCTGCTTAGATACCAAAATTCAATAATGGTAAAATTCTTAAAATAAAATGCTAAAGTATTTGCATATAACTTGTACACATCCTCCAAGTTGTATCATCTCTAGATTATTTATACCTAATATAGTATAAATGCTGCATAAATAACTTATGCTGCATTAAATAACTGGAATAAGGGTTCCCCAAAAGCATATATATTCTTCAGTGTAAATGCAATTATTTCCAAATAATTTTTTAATTCATGGAATCCCTGGATACAGAACCCTCAGATATGGAGAGGCAACTATACATGTACAGCAAGAGAAATAACATGCTACAGTTTGTAGTGTTTCCCACTAGCAATCCTCAGCCTTCTCACACAAGTCGTGGTAGCATTATCATTCTATGAATACTGCCATCTTGCCTGCATTTCTCTGATCAAACAAGGTAAGAGTCCAAGATCTCGTGGGTTATCCTAAAACTGGTCTCTCTGTCATCAGACTTTCTTCTGCAGGACAACTTCACCCATTTAGGGAATCTTTCAAAGTAGAAGTTTGATCATGAGAATTACAATGCTTTCCAGTGGTCTTAAGACAAAGCTCAAATATGGCTGCTCTTTCTCCAGCCTCTTCTTTTGCCATTCCTCCTACCTGGTTCTATGCTCCAGCTACATGAACTTCAATTAATTGAAAGAAAGTACCAGAATCCTCACCTCAGGATTCACACATGCATTATGTCTTATATTCCTCTTCCCTTGGCTAACTCTTCTTTAAGTATGGGACTAGAGAGTCCTTCTCCTTCAGAATCAGTTCTGACCTTCTCTGTCTGAGTTAGCCTTTTCCTAAGAGAATTGCTCATTTATACATCACCTCTACTCAACTGGGAAGACCTTAAGGACTCTGCTTTTTTGTCCATTACAGAAACTCTAGGTAGTATGCTCCCTAAGACACCATAGATGCTCCAGAATAATTAGAGAATTCATGAACAAATGGATTAGTGCTGAATCCCATCACACAAAAGAGGCAATTCTAGAGCACATGGTAAGTTTTGCTTTTTCTTTTCTTTGATGCCTTTGATTCTTTCTCATTTCTAACCCAATTTTCAGCTTTTTATCTTAGCTTCATAGTCTTGTATTTTAGATCAACATATGTCTTATCATTATTTTTGTGATTTTTTTTTAACTGAGCAAGAATAAATTTTATCTTTCCAAAGTTTAGGTTTTTGGTTATAATTACTTCTCACCTTCACTTTTTTTTTCTGGCTCATTAATATACTCTACAGTGTTCATTACTTATTATAAGTTTTCTTTCATGATTTATCATGATTTCACTTATCATGTACCTATTTTTAAGGGTACCTCAATCTAACAAATAATGTGAAATTCCTAAAAATTAAAATTCCTAAAGCAATTAAAATTTAAGTTTATCAAGGTGAAAACAAAGTCATCTCCAATGGACATTCTCCGGGAGTATCACTAACCAAAGAACCTGAGGGAATAGGGACAGTGACATCACACAGCTGATTTTTCTTTGCTACTAACTAGCTTTTCCTGCTTTGTGGATAACACAGACAAGATAAAAGAACCATGATATTCCACATGTAAATAACTTCTTTAAAAACCTAGAATTCATGTTAGAAAAAAAATTACTCTCCAGTGATTAAAGCAGTTTTTTAGGCACTTCTGTTATTGCATCCAAATAAATTATTGGCCTCATTGAGGGACTATTTCTTTGAAATATCTAGCCTCACAGCTGGTAAGAATTTTGATTGATAATTCATTCTATCTGTATATACCTACAGTTCATACGGCATGAGCTACAATTAACCTATTGAAGTTCATCTTATCATTAATTCAAGAGTTATGCATTTGATGCATGAACAAGCCTTAGTTACAGAAAGACCATGGTACATTCAAGAAAAGCTGACCACATGAAACCATCAGGATCACTCTGTGACTCTCAAGCAAAAATGAAATAAAAAAAGAAACATCTGTCTTCATAGTTTTCCAAACAGGAGCACCTGAACATAGGTATGCTTAAGTGCTCTGGCTTAACACTAGGTTTGGTTATAAGTTTGGCCATTTACAGTCTCTAAGGTGTCTAGAAAAGACTTTTTAACTGTTTGACATCTTTGTACTATAAAATGGGCAGTACTTAGCAAGAATGAATTTGTGACGGTTAAGGGAAATGATACATATAAAGAAAATTTAAGTTCAGTTACCGATACATAACAAATGTCTAGAATTTATTACATTATAGTTTATCTTATATCTTTCTTTACACAGATATGTGATATGACTTATTATATAAAGCATAATAAATGGTCCACATGCAATGTGACATTTGGGAACTTTTGTCTATGCGCTGTGGGAACTGTTTGTATTTGTACCTGTTATGAACATGTGACCACATCTAATGATGAATCCTTCAGGGACTCCCATGTGCCTCATCCTTAGCTATCCCTAATTATGTCAATTTCAATCAACAACCATGATGAGAAGATTGAAGGAGGCACAACAATGAGAATAATTCATGTTTTCTCTAAACCAACTTGAACACGAATGTCTAAAAGTTCATTTAACATGTTATATACATAATATACAGATGTTTAATAAATGCTCAACCTTCCATTCGTTTTGGGTGTCAGTTCACTGAGTCAACAATTTAAACTTCCGAGCCCTAAATTGAATATACAGAACAGCAAGAAGCAGCAGAGACAACAATCTAAAGGTAACACAATCACCCAAGGGTCAGAAAAGGCAACTATTGATTAAAAGTATTCAGGATTTGATGCTACCCAATAATTCTGAAAGTTGACACCAAGACAGAATTGACATTTACTGAATATTCTTTGAGGATAAAAAATATGCTACCTGAAACAAATGTTTAATAGTTTTTACTTACTGAAAGAAACAATCTTTTAAGATACAATGTTTGCAAACTTTGAAAATGAGTTGGAGGCTGGAGAGATTTCTCAGTGGTTAGGGTGCTTATTTGCAAAGCCTGACAGTCAACGTAATGTACCAGTGTAAAGGAAATGCAAAGAGTAGTACACGCATCTGAAGTTTGGTTGCAGTATAGTAAGTCCCTAGTGTGCCCGTTTCTCTCTGTGTGTCTCTCTCTTTCTGCTTGCAAATAAATAATAATTTTTTTAAAAAAAAAAGAAAAACGACTGAGTTTGGTATAACAAGATGATGATGAAGACTAAGTTTAAAACTCTCAAAAACAAAAATAAGGGGAACCCTGCAGAGAGGACGGGATGAACAAGGGACCCATAGCCACAGCCATTCAACCAACTCAGGATAAGCCAAATGTGTTTGTGTTTTTCAGGATACAACGAGAGAGCTGTGGCCCATCTAACCTTACCAACCAACCGTAGGCCGATAGATGAGATCCTGACAAGAGAGGAGCCACCACAGTCATATCAGGGAGGATCCATAGGGAACTCGGCAGACAATGAATGATGAACCAGGGACCTATAACCACAGTCATTCAATCAACACAGGATAGGCCATTGAGACAGAAACCAAGGATTTTCGACACAAGGACCTCTAAGCTCGCAACATTAAAGCAGCCTTATTACTCACCCACCAGGACTCAGGGAACTGAGCAGAAGAGGGGGCGGAAAGATTGTGAGAGCCGTGGTGGGGGAGACTGCCTGGAGGCATAGCACCCATCAGTAACAACACACTTGGGCCAGGAAGACCGGGATGAGTACTAAGATATACAGGATCCCTTGCCACAAGGACTAATACAGACAATCCACGAAGGAGGATGTACAACTGATCAGGAATGGGGAGGGGGGGAATTGGGGAATTCGGGATAACAACGCATGGTTTGCCCACTAAATAATGTAACTCATTATGGACAATAAATATTAAAAAAAAACAAAAATAAAAATAAAATAAAAAATAAAAATAAATGAAACTCTCACACTTCTGTGTAAAAACAGATATGGTGTGCTTACCATTGAGATGGTAAATATATCAAAATCAGAGTTGTTCATCTTGGTTTATGACATTTACCATAATCTGTCTGTGACTAGACATGAGTTTCTCTCAGGCCTGAGGAACACTGAAGACAAAGAATGCCAGCAAAGCATGAGATTCTGATGCAATCGAAACACAGGCTCAAGAAGCAGGAGACCTGACTTTGATACCACTCCACCTTTTGCTAGTTATGTGGTCTAGTCCATTCACTCAGTTAACCTAGTCATTCATTTCAGGTGTTGAGGACATCAATGAATAAGACAGATGCCCCTCACACTTCTTATCAGTAAGTCCTCGAAATGGGGAGAAGGACTTTAGAGCAAAAAATCACACTAGAAAACCCATGATGGTCCCCACTCTCATGAGGCAGAATGTCCTGTTCCTTTATCTCTAGAATAGGAATAGAACACCCGCTACTTCAGTAGTGACCAAACTCTTTGTGAATCCAATGGTGTGCTACACAAAATGGAAACTATCAAAATAAACTATTAAAATACTCAATTATCTTCAACTTCAAAAATAAAGCCTGTGTAGTTTGCAAATGTCTTCCTTGATTATTTATTCTATGGAAGAAGATAAATATTTGCCTTTCAACCACCTTCAAATACTGAGAGCCTTGCTGCTTATCTTAATGTTCCAAAGTAGGCTCCTATGTTTGGCAGGGGCCTTCAACCATTTGATGACTATTTTCTTCCCATACAGTTTTTTTTTTTTTAAATCCAAGAACATCTTGGAGGAGTTCGGAGCATATTCAGTAAGGGTCTCCTAAACCAAGCTTCTCCAGCATGACTCAGCATTCTCCGTTCCCTCTATGCAGTATGCTGATCAAGCCTGTGGTCAGATGGACGCGGCAGGATGCTCTCTGGTCAATGGACACACCAGCTGTCTCTGGTTGAGCTGCACACTTAAACTGTTAATTCCAATTCTCATAATTATTTTAATTATAGATTTGATTAAGTATTATTTTGGATAGCAAAATTTGAGTGCAAAAGTATAGTTATTTTATGAAAATTTAGTGAAATAAAAAGTATTAAAGATGTAAGTCACTGAAAAAATCTGCTGTTGAATTAGAAGGATGCGACAACTGTGAAATACTGAGAAATAAGCAGAAATTTAAAATTATTTGTAATCAGAGTATATTTTTAGTATGTTAAAAAATTCTTCCACTTAAAGAGACTACAAATGACAATGGTCAATAATATGAATGAAAGGTGATACAGAATTCTAATCAGCAGACACAAACTTCAAGAGAACATCTTGGGCCCACATCAAAAGCTTGCCAGATAACTTAATTTCTAATGTTAAAACTTAAGCACATTACTCAGGCTATGCAGCATGGTTATTTATTTTATTTTATTTATTCATTTTCAAGGAGAGAGAGAGAGAGAGAGAGAGAGAGAGAGAGAGAGAGAGAGAGAGAGAGAAGCCAGGGCTGCCACCTTGTGCATCTGGCTTATGTGGGTACTGGGGAATTGAACCCAGGGCCTTAGCCTCTGAGCCATCTTTTCAGCCCTTTATTTATTTATTTATTTATTTATTTATTTATTTATTTATTTATTTATTTATTTTTTACAGTATGGTTATTTTTAATGATTCACTCTTTAACTCACTTTACAATTACTATGGAAACATCGGGTTCCAGTCAGGTTTGCTTAGAAGGGCTATGTCTATACAATCAGCCATGAACACTGGGAATCTATGCAGATGGGGTTCCTTCTTTTCTTTTTAATTTAAAATTTTTTAAAATTCTTCTCTATGATTGTCCAAACCATTGCTTATTTCATTTAAAATACTATTTTTTATTAAAGTATATATACAGAAGTTTCATATATCCTGAATCAGATATACATATGCTTTAAGGAAAGAAAAGGTCAATATTTTCACCTTCATATGGTTTAAATGTTTAGCAATTGGCCTTTTAGCCCCCTTATCTGGTGTAAGGCTATCTACTCATTAGCATGATAAGTTCAGCTGAAGCTGATTTTACACACACTTTTCAAGTAACAAAAAGGTGGACCTTTCCCTTGTAAAGTGGGTTCTGGGGACATCTGTCATGTATAAACTAATCAGGTTCTCCTCCTGTATATTTTGGGAAATGGCTCAAGTCCCAGGCAAGCACACAGTGAGCCAAATGTGTATCTCTGATGGGGCTTCTAAGGAGATGTGACTCACTCATAGCACTTCCCTGGGGATGCCCAGGGTCATGCATGGCCAAACACTGGCAAAGCATTTTTGAGAAACCTCTTCTTCAACTGAAACAAACCAGCGTGAGAAACCTGTGTGTGCACTACAAAAAGATGAAGTCAGTAAAACAATCCTCACACCCCAAAATACAGGCTTGTGTCATTCTTAGTGTTAGACAGCATGTACCCTCCCTTTCAACACGATGACTACAAAAGTTTTACCAGAAAGGTTTACAGTAGTGCATGGTTAAATTCATTTTGTCTTATTCTCTTTCATCTTGAAGGCTAGATTGTGACAGTAGCCCTGAACTTGTCTAAAGTCCAGAAGAACATAACCAATTGGCTTATTGTGTTATTTTTTAAAAATTTCTACTGAAGCATAAGTTTGACTTCTTGGTAAACATATTTGTAATTTCAGGACAGAGCCTGAGTGAAGTGAATGTTAGATCACATCTTTTTCAGAGCACAGGCAAGAAGCATAGGTGTGTATGAAGTGTAGAGTAGGCTTGCTGAAGGCTGAGAAAACCCCCTTACAAGACCCTCCTCCCCCCTCAGGACAGAACCTTGATTTCCATAGGGTAGCATAGTTAGTAATATTGACACCAAACTTCCCATAGCATTCATTCAATTTCTTCATTAAAAAGTACCCAAAAAAGAGTAACTATAGAAGAGTATCAAAATTCAAAAACTCCACTTCAGAAAGACATGGAATGGTCAATTTACAGTGTTTTTGCTTAACTTTAACAGTGTGGTTGAACTATTTAGAAGTTTTAGTGAGTTGAGCTATGGTCCCCCAAAGAAGATGTATCAGTCTCATAACTTCTGGAACCTTCAGCTGTGACTTTATTTGGAAATAAATAGGGTGGTTGTAGATGTAATTAAGGATCTTGAAAGGATATCACACTGGATTAGCTTTGTGGTAAATCCAATGACAAGTGTCCTCACAAGAGATGAAAAAGAGGAAGATCATGTGAAGACAGAGGCAGTAATTAGGATCAGGTAGCCACAGACCAAGAAATATCCAGGCCAAGAAATATCAAAAGCTTGAGGGGGCAAGGAAGAAGTCTCTTCTAGAGATTTAGGAGAAAATACTCTACTGACACCTTGATATATAACTTCTGACTTTCAGAACTGAGTGAACCATTTCTGTTATTTCAAACTACCAAGTTTTAGATGATTTGTTACAACAGCTCCAGGATATGAATGTGCCAGGATAGGACCACATTATCTCCTTCCTCAACTCCCAAGCTCAGAGGGAGTATGAAGGAAGAGGGAGCAAGGTAAAAATGGGACAGGCTTGGCCCCAAAGCTGATTGGTGCATGTGTTAATTACTTTTCTTGTTGTTTTGACAAAATATCTGACAAGAAGCAACTTAAGGGAAAAAGGGTTTATTTTAGCTTATAGTTCAAGGAGATACAGTGTATAATGGTGGGGAGGAGATGGCAGCAGGCGTGTGAGGCAGCTGGACACATTTAATCTGCAGTCAGGAAGCAGAGAGCAATGAATATTGATGCTTAGCTCACTTTCTCTTTTTTATTCAGTCTGGAACTCTAGCTCATGGAATTGTGCTTCCCACAGTTAGGCTGTATCTTCCCACTGCAATTAACCAAATCTCTAAATTCCCTCACAGATATGCCCAGAAATTTGTCTTCTTGATGATTCTAGATCCTATCAGATTAACATTAGAGTGGCCTTCACGGTAAGAAATCTGAAGGCTGGATCAGTGGGTAATCCTAGTATGTGTCTAAATCATTAAATAAACTTAAAATCAAAGTTGTGGCACATATACACTATGGAATTCTACACAGCTGAAAGGAAAAATGACATAATTAAATTTAAAGAAAAAAGGACGGACTTGGAGCAGACCATTCTTAGCGACCACACACATGAGCAGAGTCAAGCACCGCATATACTCCCTCATATGTGGTTCCTAACCATGTTAAACCGGAACATTAAGAAAATCTGTTGGTGAACGGAGAGACTGGAATGGAAAGAATTGGGGGGTGAGGTAGGAAGGGGGACTCATACAGTAAACTAAACTAATAATGAATTGACACCATAAAACCTTAGCTTTTACACAGTAAGCTTCTGAAGAAGCTGAGGGCACCACCTGTTACGAGGGGCCTTGAACAGAATGAGAGGAAGCCTATCCTCAAGGATAATTGCTCAGGCCTGAATCTCCTTGTCCCAGTTATTGGTTCCTTCCCACACTGAGCTGTTGATCAAAGACAACCACGAGGTCACCCAAACGTGACAGACTTCTGTCAAAGGTCTTGAGTACCTGTCCCAGGCCTCAGGTAAGACCCTATTGCTGAAGAAATCACAAAATGTCATCAAACAACACCAAGAGATCCTGCTAGATTCAGAATGGTAACCAGCTCCCAGATGGTAACATGTGTAACACTGGAAGGTGTTGCATGAACTGCCAGGGGAAATTGGTCAATGATACTTGGAGAAAGCAGAGACCATTGATATACAATATAGACAGTTGGCATAAGAATGTTGAACACATGGCTATATGGAAGAGACCAGCAAGTCAAGAAATGCTCATCTGTGCAATAGTTTAGGAGGGTAATCAACGGCTTAATGTTTGGCTAAGAGTTCCATTTAGTGACAAGGAACCCTTAACTGGAACTGGGATTCATGGCAAAATCTTATGATGACCAAGAACCCGGGCTCAAAGGGGAAATTCCCATGACCAGAGAGTTAAAGAGAAGATACACCCATTAGGAGCTAGCCAAAATAGCAATGTTGTCTCATTTAACCTATATTGATCTCACTCTCCGATGGAGATTCTGTTTGTATTTTTCACAAGGCAGTGGGAGATCTGGGGAAAACCCAATTCCACCCACAAGACATTGGATGATGGCTGACATCCTGGCAGGAGACAAACCACACCTAGCCTTTACACAGGGCCCAAATGAAACCTATGAGAAAGTGACTAGACAAACAGGAGACAAATCACCACAGCAAGTCTGATAACCTATGAAAGGTCAATGGAGACAGACACCAATGATACCCAAGACAACCAGGGCAAAGATCCAGAAATACTTAAGATCTAAACAATAAAGCAGACTTAAAACTCACCCACCATGACTCAGGGAACTGAGCAGAAGAGGGGGCAGAAAGATTGTAAGAATCATGGTGGGGGAGAATATCCAGAGACATTGCCCCCTCAGCAACAACACACAAGGGGGGGGGGGAAACTGTCTATCTCTGGTGCAGTTCATATCCCCTAACCTATGGACAGATCCAGTATGTGCACCAAGGAAGTACCCCAGTGGTAGGGGACAAAGAGGAGGGAAATGGGGACACATTCACAACGTTGGGCCCCAGCCTTAAGCTAAGTTTTAGAATATGGAATAAAGCCAGGCATGGTGGCACATGCCTTTAATCCCAACATGCCTTTAATCCTAGGAAACAGAAGTAGTAGCTGATAAACCTTGATCCTGTTTGTCGATACTTTTCTCTTCTGTACTCTGCTGATTGGCTCCTGCCAAAAAGTTTGAATCTTACTGCTTGAGAGAAATAGGCTGAACAATGCAGCCTCGGATTATAAAAGGGTTTTGGGTGCTGGAGTGAGATGAGATTTGCCGGACATTTCTCCTGGTCGCGTGTGTCTGTCCGACCGTATGCCTCATCTCTCCCTGATGAAGCCCTTTCTTCTGCTGGCCTGCGAGACTTGGGCTACCTGCAGGGGGCCAGGGGTCTTTGACCTCCCCAAAACACAAGATTTGCTCATACAATGTATATACTTATTCATAATAAAGATCTAATAAATAAATGAATTATGATATCGACTAAAAAAAAGGTTTACTTCTTCAGTTAAGGATGGCTAAATTGGAGTTTCTGGAGGCTAGGCTAGCTAACATCTGCAGGTCAGGATCTGAATTTCTAGAGGCCAGGCTTTAAAACTTTTGAATTTTAATGATGCACTATCCTTAACAATGTACAGCCCTGGATACCAGTTCTACTCTCCTTAAAATGTTTGAAAAGTAGATCTGAGGACAGCTTTTCCTAAAAAGGTGTTTTAAAATTGGCATTTAAAGTAATAGGTTTCCTTATAGCATTTTCATCTATATTTTATTTTCTTCCTCCTCCAAATGTTATTTTAATAGGCTGTTATTGTTTTAAAATATTTAGGCATTGTGGCATAGGCTTGTAATCTCAGCATTTGAGAGGAGGATGCTAGCCTGGGCTACATAGCAAGATAACCATATCAAAAGAAAATTGTTTAAGTAAAGCCAATACATATGCATATAAACATTAAGCAATACAGAAAAGCAAAGATAAAAGTAAAAAAAAATCACCCAGCTTTACCATCTTAGGGAACACTGAACACATACTTCCAAGCATTTATTTAGTTTATTTATTTAGTTCCTAGACCAGTACATTAACAACCCTGGAGAGCTTGTTGACAATAAATTCAGTCCCAACCTGTGTTCTGTTGAGAAGGAATCTATATCACTGTACAAACATTTGAGAAATAGCTGTTTTCTATAACTGCAAACATAGCATCTCTGTTGTGTAACCTTTTCTACACAGCAAGGTGCTGTGGAACCACCTGTCCTTGGTAAGAAATATAGACCCATATTATCTTCCTTAATAGAGAAATGTTATTCCTTCCTGTGACCTCAGCTATTTAATCAGTTTCCATCATGATCACAATGCTACCCTAGAATCCTTGAGTCTGTGCATCATTCTGTTTTGTCATTTTTATTTTCTGGTTTGAGAAGTCAAATGATGTGCCTACATATCATTTTGCCACATAATACCAGAACACTAGTATGCATTCCCACTGACGTTCACAGGAGCAGGGCTCTTCCCACAGCTTTGCCAGTACTGGAGTTTCCCCAAAAATTTTAACAATTGATTACCTGATAACTTAAAACGTCAATTTTCCTGCATTTTCCAAAAAATAATTAAAAAGCTGAACAATTTAATATCATTTTACTCAGCTACTGGCCATCTGCTTGTCTCTCTTTGTGAACTGTCCAACGTTATTATGGTTGCTTAAAATAATAGCTATAGGAGAATCTCTGGAATTGCAGTTTAGAAATTCAGTTTAATCAAAACAAGAAGACATAAAGATGGAAAAAAAGAAGGGAGAAGAAAATGTGCCATAGAAATGATAATGAAAGGATGAGTTTGTGTGTTTATTTATAGACACTGGTTACAGCGATGCAGTGATTAGGCAAATTCATGCAGCTGTGTATGCTCACAGCCCTGGGAGCAGCCCCCACATCCTTTTTAAATGATGCCACCTGTCACTTAAGTACTTTGCATTGGTCTTTTATGTTACATATGTTTCATGATGATTGGCCTTCTAAAAAATCCTCATTTGACTCTTTGAAAGCTCTCCTGACATAGGTTCCAATTCCACCTCTCTTCTACAGACTGTTCACATGTCCAGGAGACAGGAGAAACAGCAGACACACCTCTGAAAAGGATCACCCTCTCCAACCTTGGGGAAGAGAACAGTTGTATCCTTTAGAGTGGGCATAAAACCAGCTCTTTGTTAAAACCATTTGACAAAAGCAGGTATTGTGCAGGCTCAACTTCAGAAGCTCATGCATATCATGCCTCTTCCTTATATAGTGTAGGTGCCTTCAGGCCTGTTGTATCACAGAGCCACCTAGCATGGGCTTGCATTGTATCCCAGGGTCTTCCCTGGGGCTCTCTCCTTCCAAAGTGATGCTGAATGAGCAAAGCTCCACTGCATCCACCTCTGCTGCGCCTGGTAGCTAAATCTCTATTTGTGAACTGAGACAAATCGGTCACCCTCATTTATGGAATATATTGTGTACACAATGAGAGTACTGCATCCGGAAGCTGCCCTCACTGCTAGCCCGAGGACCTCCTCCATGGAGATGTAAATAGACCATGAGGAGATTCAAAACTCATCAAAGCAGAAACCAGAGGATGCTGAGAGCTCCACACTAAAAAGGAAGGAAACATTGTGGAAGAGGAGGTGGAAAGAGCATAAGAGCCACTGAGGCACTGTGCCCCACAAACACTGACTGATACATTCATATGGAGTTATGAGGGCCCTTAGTGGGATGGGAGTAGGGGGAGAGGGAACACAAGAGTATAAACTTATTGGAATATGACTAATATGCAATATGTTCATATCATGAAGTTCTCAACAAAAAAGTACTGTGCTAGGTAAAGAGGAATGAAGGAATCAAGGGGGAGAGAAAGTCTCTAGGCTCTACTTTGTGTTCTGTGGGGTAGGAACAGGTTGATCATGTCTCATATTGAGAGGGATTAGGAGAAAGACCCTCCCACAGGTAGATAGGAATGTGGCCTCAGACAGATGACCTCATGATAATACGACATTCCCAGGCCAAGGTTTGCCACTCCCCCCCCAGAAAATCCTTAAAGGTCCGTGCCCCCGGGGCTTTGGCCTTCTTCTTCTTTTTTCCTCCTCCTCCTCCTCCTCCTCCTCCTCCTCCTTCTTCTTCTTTTGTCTGGACGGTGGGCCGGGAGGTGCTCAAAACCGGGCTGGTGAGTGTATCCCCCCCCCATCTTGGTAACGAGATCAGGGAGGGGGGGGAAGGGAGAATTTCTTCAACATGGGTGCTACTCCTTTTCTTAACTTTTGGTGAATTTATGCTCCTTTCTGTATGTTTATGATTTGTTGGGTGATTTTATGCACTTCCCTGTAAACTCACAGACCACGCAGCGGCTGGTCGACCCTTACATCCCATTTTCCTTTTCCCAATTAATAAAGTTCAGAATAAATGTGTAATTAAGAATTATCCTGGTCCCTGTGTATAATTCTTTGTACATCGGAGGACACGAACTCGGAGGAGGGGGGGGAAGGGAGGATTCCAAAATGCTCTCTCTCTCTCTCCCCACGCATTGCTTACAAATAATAATTATTAGCAACCCGTATCATTTATGGAGGTCCCATTCCGAGATCTGAGAATCATTTTTCTTAATTACCACATTTATTCTGACCCATAAGGAGAGGAAAATTTTCAGACTTTCTCTCTCACTTAAGGTTTTCTTTCGCTCTTCTCTCAACTGTTCCTCCAGTGCTTAACTGCAAGCCTGCATAGGGCGGTACCTGGAACCTAAGCCTGCCTCGGGGCAGGAACAGGGGATGATACTGGGAACTCCCCTGGCCTTTTTCCGTTCTTATTAAAAGTCTTTGCTGGGAGGAAAAGGGAGAGGACAGTTTGCTGTTTGGGAGGCACAAGGCCACATGGCCGGTCTGATTCTAAGCTAGGAGGAAACTAAAACAGTTTCCATGGTAACCTAAAATGGAGGTAGGCCACGTGGCCGATCAACCCTGACTATTACACATCCAAGATGGCGACAGCCACGTGGGCCTGCAGGGCAACCGCGCCACCTGTGGATTCTTCTACACAATGCTTCTAATTGACCAATCTTATTCCTTACTCAGAGAAATGGCTTCACTCCAGCTTTAATACATAACTTCCTCAATGTGTGACATTAAATTCTAATGTGCTCGATTATATTTTTCCCAGGATTCCTGAATCCCAAAGAAGGTTTTTGGTGCGATAGGGATACCAAAGACAAAACATTAGAGGTAAAAGGGGATAATAAAATGCGCTATTATAATGTTTTCTTTCCCTTCCTTATAATTGCTTCCTATTTTAAACTGTTACAAAGGTCGTACATAATTTTATAAATGGGAATTGTGAATGGTAGATATGGTATGGTGTGTATAATGAAGAAGGACTTTGAATGGAACTTTAATGAAGGAAAAATAGAATGATATTCTTAGAAGGTACTAAGTAAGTGTATTCTTCAGGAGGGATTTCTCTCAAGAACTGAGAGAAATATAGAAAGAATTGCAGAAGGAACTTGAAAGGATGATAGAATGTAATGAGTAAGTGATAAGAGAAGGTGATGAGAAAGATGCAA
>PVHP010021217.1:0-29698 GCA_004024765.1 Zapus hudsonius
AGAGGAGCAATGAAGAGCTGAGGAACAAAGTCGAAACATGGTGGGTGTGGGAGCTGGCAAGCAGACGGATGATCCGAGGCGAGGCTTTCAGAGGGTCGACAGCAGCTCGGTGGTCATGTGGTCCGGGAATGGGGTCCGGTCACCCAAAGGGGCAATCCGGAGTGACCCCTTCCTGGGTTTTGGCACCAAATGTTAGAATGGAAATGACCACGAGAGACCACTCTGAAAGGAAAGGTGTTTTTTTTTTTTTTTTTTTTTTTTTTGGTTTTTCGAGGTAGGGTCTCACTCTAGCCCAGGCTGACCTGGAACTCACTTTGTAGTCTCAGGCTAGCCTCAAACACTCACGGTGATCCTCCTACCTCTGCCTCCCGAGTGCTGGGATTAAAGGCATGCGCCACCACGCCCGGCTTGAAAGGAAAGGTTTTAATAGGAGGAAAAGCGAGGTGCCAGGCTATTTTCATCAAAGGTGGCGAAAAAGCGCAAGGCAGGTTTAGATCAGGGCTTTTAAGGGGAAAATGTTCAGGATGGGGTCCAGGTGGTCACATGAGGTTTGGTGGAGGGCTCAGGTGGTCACATGCTCTCAGGATCAGGAAGGATAATCCCTTGGGCCTTTATCTTTGACTCTTGTTGATACTTCTCTTGAGGCTGGTTGGGGAAGAGGATCAGGGTGTAGCCTGAATTCCAACCTTACAGCACCCAATACAGTTGCAAAACCAGTCAGTGTGCTTGCTGTCAATCAGCATAATTATTAATGGAGCACCACTTTGGATCTGTGACCAAATGGACTTATTTGTAGTTTCTTGGCATCTAACTAGTTCTGAAGACAAAAATCTTCTGTGATCCTCCAGCTTAAAAGTTGCACATAATAGGTAGTGGTCAACTGCTAATTTCTGAATCCAGATCAGTGTCTTCTATCTCCTTTTCCCATTCCTTGGTCCTTGGAGGCTATCCCAGATGGGGTGGAAATATCTTTGATCTTCTCAACTGAGTATGGAGAAAGCAAAAACAACTCCTTCCCAGAGAGTTTGGATGTTTATTGAAAAAAAAAAATTCCTATGTTTTATGTTGAAGCTTTGATTGTTGTCTTTTAATTTATCCTCACGCTTTGATTTACACTTTTATTTTAGAAGACATCATACATATTGACAGTGTGTGCTACACCCTTCTAATTTTTATGACATATACCAGAGTGTCCTGAGATCTATATTGTATAGAGTAGATACATAGGGTAGATAGATGTGGCCGTTAGTTATCCTGTGAAAGAAGTTCAAAAAGGATGTAGTGGGAAATTTAGGATTTTTAATTTTTTAAATAATTATATTTATTTGCAATCAGAGAGGAGAGAGAGAGAGAGAGAGAGAGAGAGAGAGAGAGAGAGAGAGAGAGAGAGAGAGAGAGAGAGAGAGAGAATGAGTCTACCAGGGCCTCCAGCCACTGCAAGCAGATTCCAAATGCATGTGCATCTTGTTTACATGGTGTCGTAGTCGGCCACATGCAGCTAGGATGATTCTCTAAACCAGGCACAGTTTGGGGAGGAAAATATTTGTCAAAGTAACAGATTCAGGGTAAGTTCCATAATGGCCAAAGAGGCTTGGCCCCCTTTCACAGGTCCAAGCAGAGAGAGAAAAACCGACCTCCAGCACCTCCAAAAGCAAGCATGCCCACTCAATCTGGCAAACAGCAAAACTCCAGGCTTCAGCTGAGACTACTTTTAGCATATTTAGAGCTGGAATTCCAGTTCCAACCCAGAGACATCTTAGGGCTGAACCCTAGGATCCAGCCAAGGTGACATACCCCTCCAGTCAGGCAGCCGGAGAAAAACCTTACTCTTGAAACTACTGGGGGACACCCTTTCAAACTACCACACATGGGTACTGGGTAATCAAACACAGGTTGTTGGGCTCTGCAAGCAAGTGCCTCCACCACTGAGCCATCTCTTCAGCCCAAATTTAGGATTTTTTCCCCTAATTTAGTATCCCCTATAGTGGGAGTTATAAGTTTTTCTTGTGATTATCCTTATAAGATTTATTGCATGCTTACTCAATATAAGTAGTTCGATTTTTATACTAGTTTTGGGAATAGTTGGATAAGATATGTGAAATAGACACAGATATTAAAGTCTTCCTGTAACAGGAAACAAATCAAAGCTACTGCCTGCCATAGTTTTTCAGAAATCAGGAGAATTAAATCTGACCTGAAAGAGCTGAATGAGGTTCAAAGTAAGATGTGGCCTGTAGTTATTCATTACCTCTTTTCTTTCAAACAGTAAAACTCTTAGGTTTCTGTGGACAAGGTTGCTTTTTAATGGCATGTTCTCTAAACAGCTGTTAAGCACCCCCTTTCCTAATACCACAGACCACATCTGTTCCCACTGTTGATTAGCTAGAGGGTGGAGAAAGAAGAGAGGCTGTAGCATGTGTAATTTCCATCATTTAATTCTTGTTGAGCCTCCTCATTTCCTTCTATTCTAACCACCTATTCTTCTTCCTGTCTCTGTTGTAAATCCTATTTCATGTTGGCTACTTGTGGAAAATAATCCTGATGGCTATACAGCTGTTTTCCTAAAATTTTATATTCACCTTCCAGTAAAGTTTTTTTTTTTCTTCTGGTGGCAGAATCTCCAGATAACACATGCAAGTTAGAAAACACTGAAGTAACTGAACATACCTCTTAAGGCTAGTTGCTCTGTTTTTGGTAATATTTGCAGCTGTCAACAATTTAACTAAAATTCTTTGTTAAACGAACCACTGTAAGGCATGATTGCATGTTGGGAAAACAAATGCAAGGTATAGTTCTTGTCCTCAGTGTGAATGTGTAGTGTAATTAGAAATCTCAAGTATAGACATGAAAATATAACTGTATTAGCTGACATTTATTAATAGTACCA
Organism: Zapus hudsonius; assembly: GCA_004024765.1. Lineage (NCBI taxonomy): Eukaryota > Metazoa > Chordata > Mammalia > Rodentia > Dipodidae > Zapus > Zapus hudsonius. The sequence continues at coordinate 2,888 of PVHP010021217.1, forward strand.
GGTAGTAATTTTAAGAACTTGTAGGTTAAGTAGATGGTATTCTAGTATTTTCTTTATCTTTGCAATAAAATATGTTTTTAAGTAAACAAAACTTTGGGCATTTTCAGTTAATATGTCAAAGACGTCTGTCATAGATTTGTTTAAAGACAGCTCACCGGATATATAATTTGCAAATCTTAAAACTCCAGATTTCAAGATGTGAAGGTTCTTGTGAGCCTGCTTTTCAGGACAGTGGAGTTTCAAATATAACATTTAATGATGACTTTTGTTGTAAAATTTACTTGATGTATCAGTCAGAATCCCAGCAAGAAAGAGATGACACTGGGACCAGTAGGATTTGCTAAAGGTTTGACTTAAAAATATTTGTGCAGACCACAGTGAAATCACAGAGAGCTGTTTGAACTTCAGGATAGGGTTTTTCTCATAGGTGAGAGCAAAAAGCTTCCTGCTTATGAGTAGGTACCTCCAGGTATCCTCTACCTGACCCTTGAAGAGAGAGCTATGGTGATTATGAAGGGAAAACAGTGAAGTATCTTTGATTCAGAGAGAGAGAGAGAGAGAGAGAATGAATGAGTATGGGCATACCAGGGCCTCCTGCCACTGCAAACGAACTCCAGAGGCATGCACCACTTTTTATATCTGGCATTATGTGTGTACTGGGGAATTAAACCCAGGCCATTAGGCTCTGTAAGCATAGGCTCATATTCTTGATGCAGATTCTCAACTGAGAAATGTTCATTACTCTGAACAAGAAGAGATTTTACTAACTTGTGAAAGAACAATTTGAATTTTCAAAACAAACCCACAAGGCTTCATAGGATTTATGCATTAAGCTTGTGGTATGGGAGGCAGGGTCAAGACCTAAAAGATAAATAAATGAAGCCATTGTCAGTAACTGGGATGTAAATTACAACTTCTTCATGGGCTGTATTTTATTCATCTTCAGAGTTAAGTACCATGTCTTGAGCAATGTAGACAGCCAGTGAAAGTTTGTCAAGTGAATTTGTAATCCTCAGTTGGGGAGAAATATATGCTGCAGACAGAAAAGGAGGGCACTAGTGGGAAGGGAAAAGTGAAAGATGCTGGAGGGGCTCAAAGAGAAGAGATTCTGATCTTAGGGGAATGACTGTGGATTACAAAGAAATGTGAAATCTAGTACCTAAATTAGGACATTTTTGTCATGACACTAATTACAATAGAATTTTTACCTGGAATATCAGATATCTGTCCCTGGCTGAAGATTTGTTCCTCATTTTCTTTAAAATGCAGTAGTAGAGGCAAGAACATTTAAATGATGATACCAGAAAACATTGATCCTTTACCTCTTATTAGCATTCACTTTTTAAACTTTTTAAATGATATTATTCCCTGAAGACTCATTTGAAAAGTTAGCCATACCTCCAAAGGGAAGGTTTAATAAATATCCCATTGGTTTAGGATTCATTATAATTGGCTCAGTCTTCCTGTTTTCATATTCCTGTAGTTCCACTCTTGGATTCAATTCCTTTTCATTTTCAAACAGTAAAAACTACTTAGTTGGAAGTGATCATGTTGTCATTCACATCCCTTTATGCTAGTAAAACTCCTTTTATACGTCACTCAGTGTGGAGCCCCATGTAAATATTTGTTTAATTCGATTTTTGCCATGTTAGTCTAAGATTGTAAGAAGTGGTAGATTGAAGATAGAAAAGGCTATCATTAGAAAATCTTGACCATTAAGTATTTAGTCTTTATATTAAAGTAGATTATTGGACTGTTGCTTGTATTCAAAAGGATTAGATGTAGAATTTAGAAATAAAAAAGTGTAGGGGAATTGTAAATACTGGCCCGGGAGCTGGAACAAATGAGAGAATGTCAGTATGGTTTCTTTGCCAAAGCAAGGGTCCAGGAAGGTTCAGGTAAATCTAAAGTGGTCACCGTTAATCCTCATGAGCAATAATTATGCAATCTAGCTTTATATCTAAACATCCTGTTATCAGCTATCTACTAGTTTCATAAACAGTCTTCTGCTGTTTCATTTTGAACTTAAGAGATACTGTGATGGTTAACATTGTCAGGTTCATAGGACTTAGAATCATCCTGGGAACAAACATCTGTCAGGGAGTTTCTGGCAGAGGTTAATGGCAGTGGTAAGACCCACCCTAAATGTGGGCGGCACCATTTCATCATGGACTGCATGAAGAGGAGAAAGCAAAGCTGAACAACAGCATTTGCTCTCTGCTTCCTTATTGCTGGTGCCATGTGAGCAGCTGCTTCATCTTCCTGGCACTATGCTTCTGTGCAGGGGTGCACTCTGACGTCAAACTGTAGGCCAGAATGAACTCTTCTTTCCTTCAGTTGCTTTTGTCAAGTCTTTTGTTGCATTATTGAGAAAAGTAACTAATACAGATACCACTAACTACTCATTGCAAAAGCCAAAAGTTAATGGTTTATCTTTGACTTTTTTATTTTCTGCACTTCCAGCATTTAAACTTTTAGCATGTCCTTACTCTTTTTCATCTGGCCTCCTTCTCCTGTGCATACATCTCTCCTCTGGACTGCTGCTTCTATTTCTCTCTTGGCACGGGCCATTCTCCATGTAGCTAGTTGTTTGATTGGTTTAGAATGGGATTATTTCATTCCTTTGCCTTATCCTAGCACCTGTAACAGTACTTCTCACATAGTAGAAACTCAATGTTTGCTGGATAAACATCCTGTAAAATTATGGTGGATCCAATTCCTTTCAGACTGTAAACTTTCCTACTTTTCAACTTTCCTAATTCAAACTAATGGTCCTTATAATAATAATAGCGGTCATGGGTTTGTTAATGTTCTTTTATTTTTTTTCTCCATCACCTTGTGATGCAAGATTGGTACTTACTTTTAGAATGGTCAGCGAAGTGTTTATATTTAGCACTGGAACCAGCAAAACCAGCTACTCCTTTGGCAGTTTTGGATAAATTAAGAGCATTAGGGATGTAAGAGTGTGATGATTAATCTTCATTGTTAATTTGAATGGATTAAGAATTATCAAGGAGATACCCCTAAGCCTAGCTGTGAGTGCATTTCCAGGGAGAGTTTGCTAAGGAGGGAAACCTAACCCCTGAATATAAGTGGGCCCATCCGGTGTTTTGTGGTCCCAGATTAAGTAAAAAGAGGATAAAGGGAGAAAGCCAGCTGAGTGCCAGCATGCCCCCCCCTTTTTTTGGTTTTTCGAGGTAGGGTCTCAATCTAGTCCAGGCTGACCTGGAATTACTGTGCAGTCTCAGGGTGGCCTTGAACTCATGGCAGTCCTCCTACCTCTGCCTCCCAAGTGCTGGGATTAAAGACGTGTGCCACCATGCCTGGCGATGCCCTTCTTTCTGCTATCTGGTTTGCCAGAATGTGAGCAAGCTGTCTCATGCTCCTGACACTATAGCCGTAAGCTGTTCCTCCTGCCATTCCCTGCCCTCCATGACAGAATATGTCTCCTCAAACTATGGGCCAAGATAAACTCCTCCCCCCTTAAGTTTTCTTGTCAGGTATTTGGTCACACCAACATGAAAATAAATACACACAAATATTTACCAGGTAGCTACCCCTATTATTTAAAGATCTGCTTGGAATCAGTGTTGCCATCATTCTGTGTTCTGAGGAGGAGGCTACTCCTTTGAAGGCTCTTACCCTTTTGAAAATTGAGCAAAGGCTGGGTATTCTTTATGCCGAAAGCTCTTTTTATATACATGAATCTAGAATTTTGTAGATAACTTGGAGTTCCTAGATTGAACCATAGTCATAGTGAGAGTATGTGTAATTTGAATATACATACTCAAAATTATTGCTATATGCAAAATGGGTTAAGTATCTAATTCTGAAGTATGAACTGTAGAAATTAAAGTACCAATATCATCAGATGAGTTTTTTTTTTTTGTATAAAAGAAGTGATTGTTGCTTTACCAATGATTGTTAGAGTCACAAAGTATCTTCAGGGGTAGGAAATTGTGAGACATATTTTTGTTCATGTTTGTAAAATAAAATAGCAACAAGCCAATTTTGCCTTATCCTCTGGCTGAGGACATAGGGGTGTGTGGTAGGCAAACAGTGCATACCTGCAGTCCTTGTGCCTTGACCCAGATAGACACCTGTGAATGGGTCTACCATGAGGGGTTCAGTTGGTAGACATGGGATAGAGAAGGGAAAGAGATGGGAGGGCACAGTGGAGAAGCACTGTCTTGGTTAAACCCAGTGTCCTTTTATTCTGTATCTTGGTGCAGATCTTTTTTAGCATTTTAATTAAACAGAAACCAAGGAAGACCTTTTTTTTCCTCTTTGACAGAAGTTATTGGAAAAACTTCCTGTACTCTCTCATTCCATCTCCTTTGTGGTTGTGAAAGGTATTTTAGAAGTGATTGTGAGGGGTTCTTGTATTCTTATTAAAAATCTCAAGCCAGCATGCTCTTTTGACCAGGTACCTAAGCAATAAAAGCAAGTATGTATTGCTTGTGGTACCAGAATTGTGGGTTCTCCCCCCCAACCCTTCATAATATATTAACTAAGCAGAAAATTTATATGAACAAAGACAATAAAAGTGATGTTTGTTAGTGATAGTTTATGAGATATTTCAGGAGAGTTGAGATGTGAAGAAAAGCAGTGTCCATATTTAGAAAGCTGCTTCCAACCCAAGAGTATCTATTGAAGTAAACTTGATGATGGACTTTTTTCCTCTTCATGAATCATTGTATTCCTATAAAAGCGAAAATTCCTCTTCATCTAAACAAATGGCTTACACATCTGTTTTCTTAGTTTCTCAAAAGGGTGTCTTTGGCTTGCATCTTTTTAAAAGTGTTTATCTGCTTAAAAAGAAATATCATCAAAAACCGTTTGCACATCAAAATCCAAGTTGGTCTTCAGCTCATAAGACTTAGTTAAGTATGATCTGATGGTGGTGATGGTATAGTGAGAAAAAGAAAACACATTTGTATTCTCTATAGGTAAGTTCTTAATAAGACTTTAAATTGTATTGATTTATGTTTTGTTCTACATGCCTTTTGGTTTTGAGGATTAAAACTGATTTGGTTACTTTGTCAATGGCAGCACGTTCTAACATTTAATGCTCTAGGTTGAAAATTCTGAAGACAAGTAACAAGTTAACAGCAGGAGGATTACTATGTTAGTCTCATTGATTAGGAGCTTCTCTGCAATTGATTTGTCTTGAAATTTTGCTCCCATATTGTTTCCCCTGTGCCATGTCACTAAGAGAAATTTACCATTAACTGGTTTGTAAAATGCTTTTGTACTTGTTCAGTGCCCAGTCTCATTTGAGTTTGAGCAACCTCAAGGGTTTCAGTTTTATCCTTTTTTTAATCTTTAGTCTCTTTTGGTGACAGGCCACTATGCCCTTGAACCCATCCTGCCGTTTAAAAATAAAGAACGAGAAGCAGCTGAAATGTTGGCTCTTCTGCAGCTGACAGGAATCTGATCTACTGGTTGGATTCTTCATCTGAGTCCTGACATACCAGTGGTGTGTGTCTCATTCTAGCCATGCCATCTGCAGCCATAAAGTCTAAGAAGATAGTAGCAGAGAACCTTGTCTCCAGAGGAAAGAAAGACAAACCCCCTCTCCCCAGTAACAGTAGGTCACAGAAATCCTGACTTCTCACCACTCAGCAGCATTTCTGGGCCTTTATTGAAGGTGTTTGTCTTTCAGAGAAGGGTGCACAGGCCACTTCGACCCTCACCTACTTCCTGAGCTACAGCTGTCTGTTCTGTCTAAACAGAGGCTTGTTGTTCTGGGGTTAAAGGTTCATGAGAACTATGAGACTTTTGATGTTATAAAACCTAGTGACAAAGGTGGGTAGTGTAACCATATGAGTTAATCCCAGTTTCCCTTGATAAATATAAATGATAAAACTTGAATACTGAGGAGAACCCATTCTTCCATCTTTTTTTTTTTTGATTTTTAAAATATTTATTCTATAGCCTACTCTAGCCAGGAACTCACTATGTAGTCCAGGCTGTCCTTGAATTTATGGTGATCTTTATGCCTTAGTCTCCTGAGTGCTGATATTACAGGTGTGAGCCACCACATCTGGCGCTGCCATTTTTTCTTTTGTTGGACAAGTATAAATCAACTGCTAGCAGTTAGCACCAAACTTGACATAAAACAACAACAACAACAACAAAACCTCCAAAAGCTCACAAACACCTTTCCTCTTTTCAGTGTAGAGGACAGGCAAGGGAAAGGATGGTTGCATCTTAAGAGCTATTAAAAACTCTTCTGATATACAAATTGGTCCTTGTTCATTCTCCATATGGAGCCTATTAGCATCATCTCCAGAAAAGCCAGGACAAAGTGGAGGGTTGGCTCATTGTTGAGCTGCAGCCTGTACCTGTTTTGGCGGTTCATGAAATGGCATGGCACTCCCCTTTATGACCTTGTTTAGAGGATTAATATAACTCTTTGTATTAGATATTAGCAACCTATTAAGTGTCTATGTGGTGCTTGACTATCTGACTGGCAGCCTGCATCGCATTTGTCAGTGGCCATTAGTTGTGTGACACCTGTCAATCTTGACAGAAAGAATAGAGGCCTTGTAGATGGAAGGGAATGGAAGGTACTGAAGGAATGAGGGGTGCTAGAATGCAGGTGTTCCAGGAACACCTGCACCATTGGTTTTCATATTAGCCTGTGCCTGTCATCCTTGGGCCTTCCCCAAGCTGTGCTAGACATTTTTTTTAGTATTGTTATCATCTGTGGGCTGACACTGCTCTGCTTTATTCATCTATTGCATCTCTTTCAAGCACTGGACTTCTTGCACCTGAGATACCCTATGTCCTCTCCACTGAGTTTCTTAGGTTTCATCCCTTCACCCCCCTTTTTCCATTGTTTTCTGTGAATTACATCCCTCTTATATGCAGTCTTCTTCTAAGAATTTTTCTCTAACTCCCACCCCAGAGACTCATATCATGTGTGTGTATAGATGTGTGTGTGTGTGTGTGTGTGTGTATACTTTATCCCCCAATTACCTGTTTAAACTCCACTAGATACTACACACCATAAGAGGTAAGGGATCATTTTTGAGTCATCCAACTTTATGTTTTTGGCTAGCTAGTGCATGACAAATTCATTAAATCCTTGTTGGTGCATGAATGATTGATTGGCTTCTTTTTGAGGATCTAAATAGAAAGAGAATACAGTGCTTCCTGTAATTTATACTAACTTTTTGAGCTTTGGTCAACTTAAAAGGAGATTTGCTTTTGGCAATAACTAAATTTTATATAGACTTTATATTGCTTCTCTATATTCTGCACCTCCATCCTAAATGATTGTCCTCAGCTTTATCTCCCATTCATTATTAGACTGTATAGAAGATAATGGGACAGGAGAAAAGTAATTGATAAATGAGAACCCATGATATGATTGAATTTTTTTTCTCTTGAGCCAGTCTTACTCTGTCTAGTCCAGGCTGATCTAGGACTCACTTTTCAGCTCAGGCTGACCTTGAACTAACTCACTGTGACCTCCTACCCCAGCCTCTCAAGTGCTGGGATTATAGGTGTGAACCACTGTGCTCAGCTTGATTATTTTGTTTTTAATGTGTTTTAAATATGTGTTTCTGTGTGCCACAGTATGCATGTGGAGATGAGAGGACAACTTCAAGGTGTCTATGCTCCACTTTTTTTTTGAGATAGGGTAAACTGTAAATGAATTGACAGACTTCAAAAGAACATCAAGCTTAGCTGACCTGGGAATGCTTTCTTCCCATTGTTATAGGAATGTTGGGAACATAGATACATCCACCACTTTGCTTCTGGCTTTATGTGGGTCCTGGGGAATTGAACCCAGGCTAGCAGGCTTTGACTTTAACCCCCGAGCCATCTCCTCTGGTTGATTCTTAAATATATTTATATTCTAAAAGCATAGTGAACAGTGTCAATAACCCATGTTTCTCTGGATAATTAAACACTAATACCTTTCCATAGATCATCTTTCTGAAAGAAGAGTTTTGTCTTTCAAGTGGGCCCCTCTATTCTAAACATATCTAGCCCATAGAATTGGTTTTCTGAACTTGAAATAAAATGGAGGGCTCAAAGGATACCTTTTGTGAAAAATAAAGAGTTGCTATAAGAGACCATGTAGAAAGTATGGACACTATAGAAAATAATTTAGTATATAGCTCTTGTACTGAACAAAGTACGGTACATGATATTAGGCCTAAAAGTTCATTCTCAGGCTGGGGTGTAACTCAATGGTAGCTCACTTTGCTGTCATTCATGAGAGGAGGCCTTGGGTCCAATTCCTATTACTGCAAAATAGAAGAAAAATTCTTCCTTCTACATTCTTGAACATGGAAAGTAATGACTGGCAGCCCAGTGACTAGCTTCTTATGCACTGATCCTGAAAAGGAGATTTACAAAAGTCAAAAATGCTTCTGTCAAAATGGTGATAGCATTTCATTGGTCACTTCCCAACTTCATGTTCTCCAGATCACCAGCTATGTGCTATTCCAGGATTGAGCTTCAGATCATGTGCTTAGTGATGATAAGTGACAACCTGTTAGATCTGCCATTTGTAGAGGCTAAGAGCTTAAAGTTTTCTAGTCAGATTTTCCCATGACCTTAGTTATACAGAAAATGTTAATGTCCTTTTTAGCTGAAAGTAGTATCTTGATTGCAGTGCTTCAGAATTGCCCAACTTCATTATCTGAGCATAGCCAGCCTGACGCCTCCTTCTCAAATAGACAATTATGATCAATTAAGCACTTTCAGGCCTTATAGAATGCTTAATTTTATTAGTCAATTATTCGTGTTTTGAAAGAGTTAATGGTAGCTACCCAAGCCATTATTAGAAATTAGAATGTCCCAAAATAGAAAGGCTATTTCCTTTGTGTGTGGCACTGCAGTGGAAAATGCTAAGCATAGTTTTTACTGAGTTAAAGGGTTAGGGAAGGCGGGGAGAAAGTTACATGTAAATCATTTAGCCATTAACCTAATGGGTTGGTTTATAAATCCTATTACTGTAAGCCCTTTTCATTTCCACTGAGGCCTGGTGCATGCTTGATTCCACTAATGTAAAATTCATTCCATCTAAGTGATTACTGAAGTAAGACATTTTGAATCAATTTTAATCAGGTTGTGTGAAACTTGCTTGAGCACTGATGTTCACTAAAGCACGGATGGAGTTTGGCCATATCTTAATTAGCTCCCCAGATGAGTTATAGGGTGGAACAATCAGAGACCCAAAACTCTGAGCCTTTCGACATGTCCATGCTTTTCTGTCAGGGAAATGTACTGTAGGCAGGGGCTGAAAAAATCTCCAGCTCAAAAGCAAAGGGCAAGGACCATTGAGTGGGAATAGTTTTAGCCTCATAGATAGTATGTGAATACTAAGGTACCAGAAATCTCTACTCTTGTCACTCATTCAGGTGTCTTCAAGAGTATGTATATTTAAACAAATTAAAGCTTCAAATTTGATGAAATACATGGACTTTCTTTTTCAAAAAAAAAAAAAACCACATATAGTTTATATTCAAGTTTTTGCTGGCAGTTTTAGGAGGTTTTCAGAGTTTTTCCCACCGAACTGAGGTTAATATCTCTTGCTCTAGTTTCAATATTAGTATTTTAGGACTTATTTTTTTTGAGAATTTAATATTAAGAGAGTGTACAGTCTTGTATTTCAGCTCTTATATTGGTGAATAGATTAGGTTCAAGTGTGTTTTAAAGCAATCTCTACAAGCTTTCCAGGGTCCTGTGTTGGATAAACCTCATCTGGAAGTACTGCTTGTGCATTCAATTGAAACATACATGACTGTGAGATAAACCATAGATTGAGGTGAAGGAGGAATATGGAATAAACATGTTTTGAAAGGAAGGTTTCTTTAAATGTAAAACTTTTATAAAGTCATAATACTATCTGGGGTTGGTGGTGCTAACTTTTAATCCCAGTACCAGGGAGGCAGAGGTAGGAGAATCACTGTGAGTTCAAGGCCAGTCAGTTCCAGGAAACCCTGGGCTATTGTCAGACCCTACCTAGAAGCTTCCTTACCCCTAAAACATAATCCGAGTTTTAAAAAATCCATAGGAAAATAAATATTCACTTTGGGGACAGGAAATTATAAAACAAAGAAGTGATTCAATTTAAAATTTGAAGCCATTGTTTGTATTTTAGATTTTTAGATCAAAACTACACCTCTTTCAAATTATAAGACAATTTATGAGAGATACTCATAAATATCATTAAATGTGTTTGTTGAGGAGGAGAAACCTTTCAGAAAGTGTTTACTGTATTTTATATTCTTTACATATGAGCTACCGTTAGGTCTAGGTTGTAAATTAAAGATTTAAAACAAAATCTGTTTACTTGGAAACAAGAGTTGACTAGGAGAAGTACACTTTCAGTCATGTTTATAATTATTAAGCCTTTATCATTGGGGTATAGATTCATTTCTCTTGAGTGAATATTTGTTTATATAACACACTTTGTATTTGATGGTGGCATTAAACCTAGTTCAGCCTTCATTTCTTTTGTGGAAGGAGCCATCATGTAAATATGTACTGTGTGGGAATTTAATTAACTGCTTTTGTAACCAACTTGAGGGTCTTCTTGTGAAGATGCACTTTTTAGTTTATAATAGCTTTATTCTTTCTACATGGACCACTGAGGATTTTTCTTTTTTTCGTATCCTTAAGATACAATTATTTATTGAAAAAATGCAGACATTTTATTGGGTTTAATTACTATGACATGATCTCTTGTTATTTACTTATAGTCTCTTAATTTTAGCTTTCATAACAGGTCATATTGGTGGGCACAGAGGGGCTAGTATGCTCATTAATAACCTTGGATTGGCAAAGCCAGAAAAGGCTTTTCTGACAGTGTGATGTTCCTCATATACTAAGTAGATATTAGGCAATAATCCAAGTTGAGAAATACATATATCCCCAAATGTATACAAAATTAAGTCCATATATTGTTACATTTAATCACAGTTCCCCTTGTATAAGGAAACTTCAGTTGCAGTTATTTTGTAGTTGAATCGGTGGCTTATTTGCCTGGAATCAAACAGGTTATAAGCATTGCTTAGTTAAACTTTGAACTCAAAAGAACAAGTAAGGTATATGTGTGTGTGTGTGTGTATGTGTGTGTTTGTGTGTTTGTGTGTATGTGCACACACAAAGAATTGGATCATGCATTATGGGATTTACAAGTTCAAAATTTGCAGTGCAGGTAGGCAGGCTAGAGACTCAGGAAAAATTGATGTGTGGTTCAGGTTGGAAGGCACTCTGAAGTAGGCTCTTCTTCCTCAGAGAAACTTGGTCTTTTTTTTTTCCTAAAGCAAACTGCTTTAAAAATGATATCTAGGCTGGTGTTTGACCAAATATATGGGTACCAGCCAAGCTGACACAGTTAATCATGACATAGTTTAGCTTCCTAACCTAAATTTTTAACCACTATGAAGAAAAATGCATGTGAAGGCATAGATGCAACAAAACAACATAGCATGCTTAATGCATGTAAAATATTCAGTCAGGGCCAAGCTGATGGAGAAATGTGGAAAGCATTAGAAGAAGTGGCCTCAACTAGATTATGAGTCTTAGGGTCAAGCTAATGGGCTTATATTTCATTTTTTAAGCATATTTATTGTTAATAATTAGATTCATTTTATGAGCAAATCTTGTGGTGGTACCCCCATTTCCCTCCTCCCTGTCCTCAACCCACTGGGGGCCCTCCTTGGTGGGCATATTGGATCAGTCCATGGGGTAGGGAGTTATGAATTACACAAGAAGGTAGCCATTTTTTTCTTTGTGTGAATTTAATTTTAAAGGAGGGTGTTTTAGAAAAAAATGCTGGCAAAGTATGAAGATGCCTTGGAAGATCCTAATGTTGGAGATGGTAGACGGAGCGATGAGGGTCTGAAGGAATGACACATTTGAAAGATACAGTCAAGTTTAGGGACATTCATTACTTTGAAAGAAAACCAGACACTTGTCTGCTAAAGCATCTTACAGTGTCCATCGAATGGGGTAGCACTACATGATAATGATCTGGCCTAAAATGTTAAATGTGTTGAAATTGAGGAACCGTGATGTATTTGTAGAAGTGTATATGCAATCCTTGGGAGTGGAGAAGAGATCTCATTTGAAGTTGTTGGAAGTTTCTGTGTACTGTAGATGTACCACCCAGTTACATACTGAGTACATAAAACTGTGTGACAACTTGTGGGCACTAATATTTTTAGTTATTTCACAACCACACTGCATTTTAAATAGAATATGGAAGTCCCTTTTTGTAGCATTAATTCTTATTGATGGATATATTAGTTCATTTTTCCTTAATATTAGAGGTCAGTGTGGTCTAATGTTAAAACAAATCTGGTGAAGAGACATTTCTGCACAACAGAATTGAGATTACAGGATTTAGCTCTAGGAGGAATTCCAACCTCTTTGTTTTTAAATAAATGAGTATGCATGGACATAGATAGAAGGAAACCAGCTTGTTCCCAAGTAATGTAGCTAGTAATTGGCTGTTTAAATCAGGACTCAGATTTTAGACCTCTGACTTTAAAAATTAATACTTGTACAGTATAATGGATCATCTTTTCAGAACTCTTTTTCAGCATACAGTTCTTTCTATTCCCACCCAGTTCAAGAAACTAGGTACTAGTAACATCCAAGTTTTGGAGAAGATAAAACTAAGGTTAAAGGCATTAATTTACTCAGTATCACAAAAGCAGGAGTCAGGAAATAGGGTAGTTACTAAATCCACAGCCCTTATTTCTTGAGCGTCTTGGAAGACACATGAATGGAGAATAAAATCAGATAGGAAAAAGACAAGCTAAAGAGAATGAAATGCATGTTCTAGTGGGAGAACTGAGTATTACTGAGTCCTGCTTGGAAACTGCTGAAAATTGGAATAAGGAGGGCTTAGATAATGGTTAGATTAGCAAATATCATAATACTTATATTTCTTTTACTCTTTTTTCCCTATCTTTCAAAACCCTTCAATTTGCTATCCCTACCATGCTAGTGTGTTTTCAGAATTTCAGTTTGTTTCTAATGTTATGTTATCAGCAACAGAAGAATCCTAAAGCCATTGAGATTTCAGTTGTCATTCTGTTGATGCATAATTTGTTTAGAATTTGACCTTCTGCAACATTTTATTCGTCTGTCAAATTTTCATTGTGTTTGATATATGAATCAATACACCAAAGGTGATTTCTTGTTGGTAGGTAGTTCTATAGTAAACATACACTTTTGGAGTAGGTCCTTGAAGGTTTTATTTAACTATGGAAAGTTGATATATTCTCTTTCTTATTTAGTGTTAATAAACACTATTAATCTGTAACAATATCTAAAATAGTTCATAACCTTTGAATGCATTTCAAGACAACATATAAAATACCCTAGTGTCATCCTGGTTATATTAAGAGAGCCTATAAATACATATCTTCATTAAGTAGTCTTAGGTTCCTGTTGTTGTTAAGCTGGGTACAGCAAATTTGTGCTTACTGCTTAGTAAGCTGCTTATCATGGGTATATTCCTGAACAAATTATTTTCTATAGAAAGCAATTTTTGATATTTATTTTGAATTTCTTTTCTGGTTTCTGCCACCTTTTTTGCAGCCTTCAAAGGCTCAGATCGGGGTTAAAAAAACCTTTTCATATTAATTATTGCTGTCCCCACCCCCACCCCCACCCTTTTTCTGTTTCCCCCTTCTCTTTTTCCCTAAAGGCACTGTTCTGCAAAGCCTGCAATGATTGATGTGATGGCAGTGCTGTCATTCTTTTTTAACAAAAAAAAAAAGTCATTTTTGTTCTAGTTATTTTAATAGAGTCCCATTAAAGATGTATTGCTGACTGAAATATTGGCATGAAGGGCTCTCACTGAGCTGAGCCCAGGAATTAAGAAGTCAGGAAATCGGCTGCTGCATTGCTAGAGAGCCTTGTGTGACACCGAATCTCCTGATTGGGGAGATCATTACTGCTATTATGACTCGACTTGCGTAGGAATTTTAAATTCCATCTGAATGTCAGTAATAACCCTCTTAGCAAATTATCCTGAATAAAATCACGAAGGCATTTTATATAATAGGTGTTGAATTACTGGATAGATTTGCTAATTAAATACTCTTTGTTCTGCTGCAGTTGACATTACAGGGTAAGATCTTGAACAATTATTCTCAACAGCTGTACTTTGTTAAGGGAAAAATTAACCACAAAGTTTATTTTTTTACACTTGAAGTTGGCAGATTTTTGAAATGTGCTTGAAAAAATTCTATCATCCAATTGGTAATGAGTAGATAAATATGCAGGTGTTGCTGTGAAATCAGATAACTGCAAACTGCCTTATTAATGAATTTTGCAAGCCTTTACAGCCCTGTTTTCTGGCCGTTGGCACTTAGAAAATGATTTTCTGCATAATGGGTAGCTTTAATATTAGGCTTGTCACTTTGAGGTGAACTTATGAGTGGTCATCTTGTAATCATTATACTTTATGTCCAGTAGATTTTTTTTATTCATACCTGTGGCTATTTTTAAATATGCATTTCCTCAATGGGGGAAACATCTCTAATGTATAAGTTTTTATTTTCTTCTAGAATATTCATATGGGTTGGGTTTCTTAATAAGGCAGTGGTATATAATGAAACAAAAATGAAACCATATGTACAGTTTCTAGTCAAGCACTTGCTTGATTATCTCAGTTACGGTAGGTATAGTCTCAGAGCCTAGTTTTCTTCATATGTCACACAGGGCTTAAGATTATACTCAGCAGCCTACAAATGTTTGTTAGTAGTTCTCATGTAGCAGACTCTCTGCTCAATATATCCTATGGCAGAGCCCTCCATAGGGAGAACTTTGAATCGAGGGTGGGGTCTCGAGGCAGCCTAGGGGTGACCCTGCTCATTAATACTTGGGTAAGCTATTGGACTGGGGAGGTCACACAGTGATTCTCATGTAGAATTGTTTAATGGAGAAGCATGAGGATTGACTTAGCTGTAAGTTGCTTTGTGTAGGGTAGACTGGAGATTGGACAAGCTGTTTTGCATGAGCAAAAGTGAAAAATCTCACATGAAAACATGAGAGCATTGTCACCAGCTTCTGGTGAAGATTATTGGAAAATACAGTGATTGAAACTACTCAGAACATCAAAAAATAGTAAAATAGAACCTTTGACCCACTAAGTCCACTTGTAGGACTATAATGGTAAAGATAGAAACAGCATACATGCTCATGAATGGAACACTAGTTGAATAAATTATCATCTTTTCATGTAATACAGTAAAAAATAGTCATTAGAAAGTAGCTGTAGGGCTGAAGAGATGGCTTAGCGGTTAAGGCGTTTGCCTGCAATGCAGAAGGACATGAGTTCCATTCCCCAGAGCCCACATAAAGCCAGATGCACTAGAGGGCGCATGCATCTGGAATTCATTTGCAGTTGCTGGAAGCCCTGACGCTCCTGTTCTTTCTGTTTCTCTGTCTGTCTGTCTGTCTGTCTGTCTGTCTGTCTGTCTGTCTGTCTGTCTGTCTCTCTCTCTCAAATAAATAAATAAAATGTTTAAAAAAAGAAAAAGAATGAAAGTAGCTGTTTATGTATGGAGTTGACATTACCTCTAAGAAGAAAATGTTAGTTGTGGTGGGGGAAACACAGTTGCAGCACAAAGTTTACCATTTCTGTGGGGAAAATAGCCACCAGAGTGGGGGGAAAGTTTTGTTAGCAGACCTAAGATTGGGCATGGAAATACTTGTGAGTTGGTGGCAAGTTATGGTGGAGGTGGATGATCGATCTGAAAGATGAAAGTTGCCAGTTCACTTCAAAAATGCATTTGGAGATGACACTTATGGTTTGGTACACATTGTGAGAAAAGAGTAGCAGAAATTGGTTACTCAATATGTAGTGAAAGGTTGACAAATTGCTCATGAGCTGCGACAGTTACTTTAGTAGCTTAGTTATCTTATAGAGTTGTCCATTGTGATGAGGAAAGCTAAAACTTGTGTGGAAGGGACAGAGGTTGGAGAGAACTCTTGATAAGTATTCCTGTCCTCACTATGATTAACTTGGTAGGTCCATCTTAATATTTCCCCATCCCAAAGGAATTTGTCAAGTATTTCCCACAATGCTTTTTCCTGTAATTTGAATGTTAAAAAATGAAGATGGAGAATAGGGGCTTCTTTTTAATTGATATCTTTATTGTCCAAAATTAGATAGATTATATTATCAAATATGTTGGTATCCCCGTGATTTCTTTTTAATATTAATTGAATTTTAGTGCTGGGTAGATACATAATTGGGATTACTGTGGGACCTATCAGTTACCTGCACACAAATTTTTGAGTGCCTATTTTATTTGGTCTATAGTGCGGTCTATACATACCCTATGACTTCCATAAGCTTGTGGGAAAGGAAACAGTCATTGCTAGATGAACAGCAAGTGCATGTCAATGAGAGATCACTTTGGGCTGGGAGAGTCAGCTGATGCTTTATGGAATAAGGTTGTTTTGAGCTGAGGGTAAAATGCAGTCATGGAAAGAGAAATGGGAAAGAAATTATATTGCACAAGCAAAAACAATGAAGAGATGAGTCTGTTCATGGTTACTGTTGGAAGATAAAAAGTTTTTCTTGCCCAGTTACAGGTTTTGTGAAGGGAATAGCAGCTATATGGGTGGGGTTGAGTTGAGTTTTAGATGTAACTGTGGAATTTAGACTTGATCTTGTAGGCATTGCAAACATTTAGGAGATTTGTACTGATTCAGGTCAAGTTGATGAGTCCTTAGGAAAGTTAGAATGCTGATTCACAGGCATCATTTAGTTAACTTTCAGGGACAATCATAGCCATGTAGTCAGGAGCACCTTCAGCATGTTAACTCATGCAGAGCCCTTCATAGTCACTGTGGTGGATGCTGCTGTTCCAAGTGGCCCACAGTCTGTCTACAAGGCAGAATTTCTTCCCATTTCTCATGAGGAAGAAAAACCTTTCACATAACTTTCCTAGAGGAATTCAGGAGAATTTGGTTGGAGAAGGTAACATGTTTAAGTTGAGAATTGTTTTTGGAATGGGATTACCATGAGTGTAATAGACCAATGCTAAGAATCATCTTGGGTTCTCTTGTAGAAAAACTGGGCCAGGTATGGCATGTGGTGGGGTGCTTCTTTTTGGTGAGGAAAAGAACCATTTAATCAGTTTTAGAACGCCACCACTCTATCACAGTAGTTCTCAACATTGAAGTCATGGAGAGTTTGTGTACCGGGAACATTTGGCAGAGTGCGAAGTTTTTGTTTGTCATGGATTTTGATTGTGATTGCACTGACAACCAATACTAAAATCACTTGCTTAGCTTAACTAGAATTTTCTGTGAACATCCAAGGCAAGGAGGGACTTTCTTCTCTAAGAACTTGTGGTCATCTGAACAAACCTGGGAAATAGTAAGAAAGAGGAGCGGGCAATGGAAATGGGAAGTAGGGCTGGAGAGATTACTCAGTGGTTAAGGCACTTGCCTGCAAAGCCTAAGGACCCAGGTTCAATTCCTCAGTACCCACATAAAGCCAGATGCAAAAAGTGGCATATGTGTCTGGAGTTCCTTTGCAGCAGCTGGAGGCAATGTCATGCCCATTCTCTCTCACCCTCTCCTCTCTACTTCTCTCTGCTTCCAAATAAATAAATAAAAATATAAAAACAAGAAAATGGGAAGTAATGGATAGTTGACAAGTGATGTGTGGTTTAGGTTGATGCATTGAAGAATGAATGATAGTGGAAAGGCAATGGCATGGAGTGACTACCCCCCCGGAGCCAAAGCACTTGGGTCCTTACCCTTCAATTGCCATGAATGGGGCAAATTGATTACTTTCTTTGTGACTTTTGGCATCTAACAAGTGGAGATATTAACAGAAGTTACTACTTGGGGACTTGGGGAGAATGCAATGACTAAATTCAGGTGTTCTCAGTATAGTACCAGGCACAAAGGTTTTAATATTTCTCTGTGTTTCAGTCCTCACTATGACATATTACTACTATTTCATAGGCCTTCACATGTTACATGTGTTGGTTCTGATATGGCCCGTGATAACTTATAAATGTTTTGATCTGTATGTACACAATAACCTGTATTATCTCTAGGCTGTAGCCATTGGACATGGAGACAAACCAGGTCTTTTTACAGCTATTATCTATATTTTTGTCTTCATTGGTATTAGAGTTCTTAAGTAAAAAACAAAGCAGAATAGATCTCCACTATGTGGCTTGGAGTTAGCACTACCACTATTCCCCCCCTGAGAATTACCAGATTTAAAATGCTCTGTTCAGCCCATTTTAGGCATGCAATTCTATTAAAATGTTAGTAATGTGAATAGGTGTGCATTTTTGCTGTATTCTAAATGGGTATTTTATTATTTGTGATTAATATATATGCTCACATATTTCTGCTAAGAATCAGCATAGAGGCAAACTTAGGTTATGTTGATGATATTATTTTGAGAGTGATTGTTAGGAAACCTTCAAGAGCTTTAAAGATGCATGGACATGGCAAATCATTTGTATTCTGTATTATATTTATGTCTTTGTAATTGTGTGATGTATTAATGTTGACTTCTGTTTTATTTAGATTTTGATGCATACGAAAGAGATGGTACAGAAGGTAATGCTGAGCATTTTCTTTATATAACAACTCTTTTTTTTGCTTTTTCGAGGTAGGGTCTCGCTCTAGTTCAGGCTGACCTGGAATTCACTCTGTAGTCTCAGGCTGGCCTCGAACTCAAGGCAATCCTCCTACCTCTGCCTCCCGAGTGCTGGGATTTAAGGCGTGCGCCACTACGCCCGGCTATAACAACTCTTAAATATCGTACCTGGTGACTTTTTTGTGTTCAAGGAAAATTGTAACACAAACATACTGGAAATTGCTTCTTAGGATGCCTAGTTTACATTTATAATCCTTCCTAATGGTTTATAGCTTTTTTCTTGTACCAACACTGATATGATCTAGCCCCTGCTTGAAGCCTATGTGTGAGTGTTTCAGGCAAATTAGTAACAGTGCTAATTAGAGTTTATTTCCATGCCTTTATACTGGATGTGCTCCAGTGTTGTGTGTTATGAATGATTTTTTTTTTGGCATTCTTCATATTCTACTAAATAGTGTTTGAGAATATAATGTGGATTTGTGCCCCAGAATTTTAAGTTGCCATTATGTTTCTACTTCTTAAATTGCATGACCACTAAGCATGTGGTACAGTGGATAAATATAGACCCTGTTTCCTAGATTCTTATTCTCATTAATATTGTTAAATACCACATTCTGTTTCAGTTGAAACTATACAGATTATTCTTTTCCTCTGAACACTGTTATAAGAAAACTTGATAGTTTTCTTGATATCATACTGTTTACATTTCTAGTTTAGGGGGCTTAATCTTCATTTATATACTGTGACAGTATAAATAGTAACCTAAAGTTTTAGAAAGTCATTGGAATTTATAATTGCTAATATGGGGAATATTTAGTTTCATTGTGTGTATTGTCAATGTATTTTTGTTACTGTAATGCTCATGATTTTGATTTTTCTTTAGATGAATCTTGAAGTTATTTATGGAGATACGGACTCAATTATGATAAATACAAACAGCACCAATCTGGAAGAAGTATTTAAATTGGGAAACAAGGTAAGATAAGTTGATGAGGTTTTCTATTTTACCTATTTTTGTAAATTCTATTTTATTAAGGAATACCCTAAATTTATATGGATATAAGTGCTTCTGAAAACACTATTTTGGCACTTTTAAATTCTTCATTCTCTTATTTTTATTACCCTCTATTTTCATTGTTTGTTTTGAAGATAAAATTTAAAGTAGTGGGTTTTCCGTAACAGATAGATACAGGTTTTCTTTGAAAACAGTCTAAGTATCTTCAGTTTAAGATATGAAAATATGTTAGAATATATTACACTGTCATTAACAAGAAAATATATGTCCAGTAATATTCAGGTTATTTTACACAAAGATAAGGAAAAATGACTCCCTATCACAACACACCTCTATAATTTTTATAGGAGTAACTAAAATATATCAGAAAACACAAAGGGTCATTTAGATGTAATATTTGGTAGAGTTTTAATGACAACTCATAATTGGCAAGTGTTGCAGTCCATTTCTCATTGCTAGCAGAAAGAACCTGACCAAAAGCAGCTTGTGGAGGGAAATGGGTTTAAGTTGGCTTACAGAGTCAAGGGGAAGCTCAATGCCGGCAGGGAAAACGATGGCATGAGCTGAGTCTGGACATCACCTCCTAGCCAACATCAGGAGGACAAAAGCGGCAGGAGAGTGTGCCAAACACTGGCAATGGAATGCTGGGGATGCTGGCTATAACCCCCATAAGCCCACCCTCAACAATACACTGCATCCAGGAGGCTACAATTCCCAAATTGCCACCAGCTAGGAACCTAGCATTCAGAGCACTTAAGTTTATGGGGGACACCTGAATGAAACCAGAACAGCAAGTGGTTCTTGAGCACTTGCTTTGTTAAGGTTTTGAAAACTAAAAATTAAAATTATTTCACAAATTAATGATCACTTACTAAATGACTTATTTTTCCCTCCTGGAAAGTATGGAATTTGAACTGTACTCTTAAACATAGGCCTGGCATATCAACTCATCCTGGACTTGACCCTGCTAGTAAGGGGCAAGAGACTGGTCATTGATTTCTTTAGCATGTAGGTATTTGTTTATATTCAAACAGGTAAGGAATACTGGACATTATTTTATCAGAATTTTACTTACTTTTTCTGCTCATATATCTACTTGTTTGGACTATCTAATTGCTAAATCAATTCAGTAGTTTGAAAGCAAGTACATATGCTGATGGATACCTGGTTATATTGTGAATAATGCTGCAATAAACAATCATGTACAAATATGTCTGTGATATGTTGACTTAGATTCCTTCAGGTGAATATTCAGAGGTGATATCAAAATCTGTTTCCATTCCTATATTTTTCAGTGTCATTAAATTGTACCTAACATAAAATGTTACATAAGCTGAGTAATGTATTCTACTAGAATTATGGCTTCAAGGTCTGTGGAGGGTTAACTCTTGGGAATTTATACTATGTTCACCTTCTCCCCATTAGATATTTGAGAATCTGGCAGTAATACTTGAAATTTTCACAGGTAAAAAGTGAAGTAAATAAATTGTACAAACTACTTGAAATAGACATCGATGGTATTTTCAAGTCTCTGCTACTGCTGAAGAAAAAGAAATATGCTGCTCTGGTTGTTGAAGCAACATCAGATGGAAATTACGTTACCAAACAAGAGCTAAAAGGATTAGATATAGTTAGAAGAGATTGGTGTGATCTTGCTAAGAACACTGGAAAGTGAGTTCAGCTTTCATTTCTGTTTTTTGTTGTTTATCTTATAAAAATTCAGGTGCTATGAAGAATGCCTGTGCGTTTGCTAAGCCAAAGAATGCAAATTCATTTTTCACTATTTCATATTAACAATTCTTTGCACTGGAATTTAAAAATTTGCTTAGTAAGAAATGCTTGCTATAAGATGTATCTCATGCATTTTAATTTATTGTAGGGGTAACCTCCCACACATGAATCGTTACAGAATTTATTTTATTGAAGTTGGTTTGTTTTGCTTTAATTTCCCTGGTAGATAGTGCTGTACTCTTGGATTCTTAGAGCCTATTTAGAAACATAATTGTTAAGATTTCCTTACTTTGTGGATCAGTATATTTTGGGATTCAAAATGGGTCATGGAGTCTTTGTTCCTATTATATTATTTTTGTGTAAAAGATTCTTACCAATCTCGGATTAAATGATCCACTAGCTTTGTACCTGAGACTGAAGATTATAATAAGATATTTTGCTTTTGGGAGTGTTACCGGTGTTTTATATGTCATCTTTTAGATTTTCTATTTTGTGAACTGAATCAGTTCAGAAAACAGAAGTTTTTTTTTTTTTTTTTTTTTTTTAAGGTAGTGTCTCCTTCTAGCCCAGGCTAACCTGGAATTCACTCTGTAGTCTCAGGGTGGCTTTGAACTTACAGTGATCCTCCTCCCTCTTAGAAGAATTTTTTTAAAGCTAGATATAAAGCTAATTTTAATTTTGTGGAATATCACCATTTTTATCTATTTTTCAATCTCCCTCCTGCTTTCGAGTTAGGAGACTGAGTAATAATTACTTCTGCAAAACTTCTCTTGATTAGGTAAAATTGATCATCTGAGTATAGGTCACAATTTGGTTTCTATGAAATGTTGTTGGAAATGCTTCATTGTCCCTAAGTGTACCCAAGGATGAAATTACTTTGTATAGACTCTCGATTAGAGTGTTTTCTTCAGATTTGTGTTTTCTAAGAAAAGATACATCATAATAGAAGTAGATTTCTCTGAGTTAGAAATGTATTAGTAATTCAAGCTACACAAATGTTTTTGTTAGGATTCTTTTTTTTTTTTTCCAAATTATAATGCAGCTGTCAAAGTCTTGCTCTGCATTTTCTGAGAAATGGATAAAATACTGGCTTTTTTACTCATGTTCCATGAAGTTTCATCACATGATATGAAGTTTTTGAGGGCATGGCATAGTGAGAAATCATTAAGAAATTCATAATGAAGCTGAAGAAAGGACAGTTTGATATCTTAATTTTTAAAATTTACTTAAAGAGCTTTATATTTCTATTTACTTAGCTAATAATTATCTTACATGAAAATGATATCTTGATACCAGAGATAATATACATGTTGATTTATGACTAAAATGAAATATTTCATCTTCTAAAATTTTAACTTATGGTTAGATTATAATTGCTTATAAATTTTATGATTACATAAAATATGATGAAACATATTTTACTCCATTGTATTTTGTAGAAAGCATGAGCTGTTACATAAAAGAATGATCTTATTATCTAAGAGCAAACCTAACATTCCCAGGCCTATAAACCTTTGGTAGAGATACCATTAAAAGTCAAATAAACCTGGCATAGTGGGCACATCTTTAATCCCAGCCCTCCGGAAGCAGAGATAGGAGGATCACAGTGAGTTTGAGTCTGCCCTGAGACTCCATAGTGAATTCCATATCAGCCTGGGGTAAGGTGAGATACTACCTTGAAAAACAAACAAATTTTTAAAAAGTTGACTGGAAAGATGGCTCAGAGGTTAAAGATGCTTGCTTGCAAAGCCCAATGGCCTGGGTTCAATTCTCCAGTACCCACATGAAACCAGATGCACAAAGTGGTGTCTATATCTGGAGTGCATTTGCAGTAGCAAGAGACTTTGGCATGCCCATTCATTCTCATTCCTTTTCCCCTCTTCCCGCTCTCCCCCTTGTAAAAAAAAAATAAAAATATTTTTAAAAATAGTAACTTCCTTTTGGACACTAACTCTTAGCATAGTTCTTGTCCACATATTTATCTAATGGCTTCCATCTGCCTTTACTTTTCCCTGCTAATGACATATGATATTAAAAATAAATCTCTCTTTTTTTTTTTTTTACAGCTTTGTCATTGGCCAGATTCTTTCTGATCAAAGCAGGGACACCATAGTGGAAAACATTCAGAAGAGGTTAATAGAAATTGGAGAAAATGTGCTAAATGGCAGTGTCCCAGTGAGCCAATTTGAAATTAACAAGGTAAATGTAGCATTTATTGCTGAGCCCAGCTGCTGTCATGTGTTTGTCTCCTCCTTCAGAGAGTTGAAGAACCACCTCATCCTTGCAATTTAAATAAATTCTAGCTGGTGGTAAAAGCTGCTTAACAACTGTTTCCCAGATTTTGTGTTAGCTTAGCTCTTCCAGCTGCAGGCACTGCCATGTCTGCCAGGGAGGCCTTATCTCTCTGCTTCTTACTTCTTGGAAGCTTGGCTTTGGAAAGCCTGTGGAGTTTATGTATGTCTCAGGACCTAGAGAATACTGCCTTCTCAGAATTCTCCTAAGTAATAGTTGTTAGGGGCATAGCAACTTCACATTGGTCATACCTAGAGCTACTACAACTGGAGGTTTTTGGTGACAAAGTTATTTAGAATTAAGATAGTGGTGACCTTTTCTATATATTGAAAGCACTTGTGCTTTTACAATAAGCAACAAAATCATATTGCTATATGGATAGTCGTACTTTTAAAAATTGAGAATATTTTTCTTACTTAATTTTGAAATACAAAATCTTGATTTCCAAAGCTATATGTAATTAGCATGATGTTTGGTCAATAGATTTTTCCCCCTTTAATATGAGTATTCTTACATATTCAGAAGCTAATTTGCAAATGTGACTTTACCCACTTTGTGATAGATTTCTTTGTCAAAGCTCATACAAAAAATTTAAATGAAAAAGAATCTAATGATGACATTAAATGGAAATTTTAGAATGAAGTCATTTATACTATCTCTGTTGCTTACAGTATTTGCATATTTCCACACTTTTAAAAACACACTTATATTTTCATCATTACATGTTGTATTATTTAGAAACCTAGTTTCTTTTTTTTTTAAATGTTTTTATTCATTTTCAAGCAGAGAGAGAGAGAGAGAGAGAGAGAGAGAGAGAGAGAGAGAGAGAGAGAGAGAGAGAGAGCACGCACCAAGGCCACCTTGTGGGTCTGGCTTATGTGGGACCTGGGGAATTGAACCCAGGGCCTTAGGCACTGGAGGCGAGTGCCTTAACCACTGAGCCATCTCTCCAGCCCTAGAAACCTAGTTTCTCTTAATAAAAACATTTTCATTTTTAGTTTTTGAGGTGGGAGGCAGGAGGTAGAGTCTCATGTAGCTCAGGCTAACCTCCAAGTCTTAATACAGTCAAATTTTGCCTTGAACTCCTAATCTTCCCCTATCTCCCAAGTGCTGGGATTGCAGGTATGCAGCATTATACTCAGTTTATATCTTTCTGTATTACCTGAAAATTATAAAGATTATATGCAAGGTCTTGGGTTTGATCTCCAGAACCCAAAATTCAAATCATAAGGTTAATCAATGCATTAGTCATCTATTTTGCTCAGGTATATCATTTCAATATCTCTTGTCAATAAATTATCTTTTCTGTTATAAATAACTGTATTGAACAGCTTTATTCACTTATTTTACTTTTGAATGGATTGCTTTTTTATCTTGGGTTCTTTGAAAAGAAATGTTATATCAAAAGAGGTGAATATTTGAATGAATCTTGGAAAATTGCTTTGTAACAGAAGGATGGTGCCTAGTGTTAATAATAAAATGTACATGCCACATTTATTGCACTGTTTCTAGTGATGACAACTTTGTACCATAGTGAATAAGAAACTTTCTCAGTTGAGTTTTGTTTGCATTTGCTTGATCTTTGAAGACAATGTTTCTTTGCATATACATAGAATTTGTCTTTATTCTCTAGAAAATTTTTTTTGCTTCCCATACCTTACCATATTTTATGTAAAAAATGACATCTGTTACATGGGAACATATATGCCTTAGTATTAGCTCATCACATTACTGTAAATGATACAGCATACACATACTGGCATGGATCCAGTGAGAGTGGTTTGCTATAAGGTTTTATTTCTTTTTCAAAATTTGCATTAATAAAAGTTAAATCTTAGTCTTCTTTTAGTCTGGTTTACATGTATTCTGCATATTGTATCTATTTTATATAATAGTTTCTTGGATATAGTATCTTTGTTGAATGTAAAGCTCTCTATCATAGGGAGTTACAGGAATGAATCTGAAAGGCTCTATGTGTGAATACAATGGAAAAAAATAACATCAAGAACACATCCTCTAGGTTACTAGTCTCAGACTAGAAAAACACTGATTATGGACATACTGGCATGTCCATGTCTTTTTATTAATATATTTATTGTTAATAATTAGATACATTGTATCTAAGCCTTGTGATGGTACCCCCATTTCCTTCCTCCCTGTTCTCAGCCCTCTGGGGGCCCCCCTCCTTGGGCTTTCTGGACCAGGTCATGGGATAGGGGATTATGGGTTTTACAAGAGGTAGCCAGTTTGTGTGTGTGCTGTTGTTGTTGTTGTTTTTGCTGAGGAGAGCAATGTCTTTGGATATCTCCCTCACCATGGCTCTTATAATCTTTCCACCCCTTCTTCTGCTCAGATCCCTAAGTCATGGTGGGTGAGTTTTAAGTCTGCTTTATTTACTGTTGAGGTCTTAAGAGTCTCTGGGTTTCTGCTTTGGACTATGTAGGGTATCCTCAGTGTTTGTCTCTATTATCCGTTCACAGGTATCAGACTTGTTGTGGAGGTAGTTCTCTTGTTCATCTCGCCACTTCCTCAAAGGTTTTGCCTGGACTTTATATCATAAGTTAGGGGTGGTTTATCTCCTGCCTGGATGTCAGGCATCATCTCAGGTCCTGTTGGTGGAATTGGGTTGTCCACGGTTCTTGCTGACTTCTGAAACATACAAACAGAATCTCCAACAGAGAGTGAAATCAGTATAGGTTAAATGAGACAAATTTTGTTAATGTAGTGAGATTCTAATTGATATAGTCTCTCTGTAGATCTCTGTTTAGTGGTGACTTCCCCTTAGAACCCATGTTCTTGGTCTCCATAAGAGTTTACTATGGATCCCAGTTCCAGATAAGGGTTACCTGCCACTGAACAGATCACCTAGCCAATTAGCAAGCCATTGATTACCCACCTAGGTTCAGCGCCACTATTGCTCAGATGAGCACTTCTTGACTTACTGGTGTGTCGTAGTCAGCCACACACCGCTGGGATGAATCTCCAAACCACGCACGATTTGGGGAGGAAAATTTATTGAACAGATCCAGGGGAAGAAGTTAAGGGAAAGCTGGCCCCCTTTCACAGATCCAAGCAGAGACAGACAGAAGCCCAGCACCAGCACCAAGCAAACACACTGTAACACACACTGTGATTCACAAAATGC
>PVHP010021218.1:0-29689 GCA_004024765.1 Zapus hudsonius
CCTTTAATCACAGCACTCGGGAGGCAGAGGTAGGAGGATCACTGTGAGTTCAAGGCCACCCTGAGACTACAGAGTAAATTCCAGGTCAGCCTGGACTAGAGTGAGACCCTACCTCGAGAAACAAAACAAAAAAAAAAATAGTTTCCATAAACAAAGAAGTTATACAACTGAGTGAAAAAGAGGAAACCCCACAATAGACAAGTCATTACAGATCCTATTGTTTTGGGAAGAATTTATTAACCCAGGGAGGAGAATAGAATCAAATTACAGCACATTCATGTACTAAAATTGTCAATTAAAAAAGGGATTAATGTGTGTATAAAGGTCTTAAGTAAAAAGAAAGTAAGCTGAATAAGAAAGAAGGTTGACTGTAGAAAATGTTACTCCTCCTTCTCTAGAATAAAACAAAACCCCACATCTTCCTGTGGGGCCTCTCAGATCCTTTATGGTTGGGGCACAAAGGTACATTAGCCCTTTGCAGGTAGGATAAAGGATCCCAGGGCGGAAAGGGTGTTCTGTTCTACTTTTGTAATCCTACCTGGTCCAGCCTGGTCCTTGAGAACATGGATTTGGAGAGCAAGAGCTTACACATGGTCAGAACTTCTGAAAGAAACCTGAGTGGATCTCTGAAGATGCCTGAACTGAAGTTTACTTAGGAGCACTATTTTTCAATAATCATACAAAATTATTTATGTCATGGGAAATTGACAAAGAACCTTAAGTCAAGAGCCTGAAAAGGGCCACACAGTCACCAAACCATTCAAGAAATGTGGGGCTAAGAGCGTGGTCTCCAGGCGCTGCCTGTCTGAGTCCCACCTGTGCCCTTCCCAGCTGCGTAACTTCAGACCATTTAACTCCCTTGTGTAGGTTTCCTTATTTCTAAAATGGGAATGTGCCTCACAAAATTATTGGAGGGATTATGTGAACCAGGAAGTGAAATGGTTAAGACAGAGCATTAAACTTGGTGCACACTTGCTATCACTGGCATAATAATTGTTAGGAAAGATTTCCCACATTATCTCATCAGATCTGAGTACATTAAAAGAAAATGCACACTTCAGGGGCTGAGGATATAACTTAGTGGTCAAGTACTTACCTAGCAAGCACAAGGTCCGAACTACAGTTCTCAGGACTACAAGCTTGCAAACACACACACCAAAATAAAACAAAACAAAAACCACCCTCATGCACCAAAGCAAAATATTTAGGGTTTAGTTTGTGATGATTATATAATCTGGCTTCATGTAAATTTCCAAATTTTGATACATAAAAGCTCCATTGGATTTAATTGCAATTCTTTCTCATAATGATTTTATCTAAAGCTTTAAAAAATATTTTAACTCTCAGTCTGACTTTCTTCTTAGTGTTTTGAAAGGATTTATTGAAAGCCTTGTGTTGGCTGGAACATTCCTGCTACTTACCTTTCAGCAGAGTAATTTTGTATGAGTACAGTGGATATCATCTGATTCAGTTTCAAGTACACAAACACTTCATTGTATAGTAAACAGCAAAAGGCTCTCAGTGATCTAAAAAGCATGCCGTTTTTTGCTCCTGGAGTTTTCCGTTTTACCTTTAACTCAGAGGTATTACATTTCCATCTCCCATGACAAACACCTCTCAATTTGGGAACAACCAACCAAACAAGTCAATTGTTATTAATTTTTTGGCTTGTTTATACGTTTGGTGTGGGAACATGTATGTCCAGGTTTTCATGATGTGTGTGCATGTGAATAGAGTCCAGAAAACATCCTCATGTGCCATCCTCAGGTGTTGTCATGGCTTGATCCAGGTGTCCCCCACAAACAAATGAATGTGTTCTGAGTGATGGATCCTTAGCTAATGGCAGTTCAGGAATTAGAACCTCACTGGAGCTGTGTTGTTGGGGTCGGGCTTATGGGGTTATAAACCAGCTTCCCCTTGCCAGTGTTTGGCACACTTTACTGCTGCTGTTTGCAGTGCTGTGGCAGAGGTGATGTCCACCCCTCTGCTCACGCCATCGTTTTCCCTGCCAGGATGGAGTCTCCCCTCAAGTTCATAAGCCAAATAAATCCATTTCTCCACAAGCCGCTTTTGTTTGGGTTCTTTCTGCACAGCAACTAGAAAGCTGACTGCAACAGGTGCCATCCATCTATCTCTCTTTGAGACAGGATCTCTCACTGGCCCGGAGCTCACCTATAAGGCTATATCAGCTGGTCAGTGAGTGCTGGGGATCCTCCTGTCTCTTCCTCTTCGGCACTGGGATCTGAAGTATGTGCCACCATGCCAGACTTGTATATGGGTGCTTAGGCAAGAGAAGTGCTTTACCAACTAAGCCCCTAGCTGTTATTAATCTTTTAAACACAATGTAGCATAATTAATATAGTCTTTGTGTTACCTCAGGCCACCATAACACCACAGAGTAAATGGTTTAAACAACAGGAATTGATTTTCTCATAATTTTAGAGACTAAGGCATATAAGATCAAGGTCTCAAGGGATTTGGTTCCCAGTGAAGATCTCGTCCTGGTTTCAAGATGGCCACATTCTATTAAAAGACACCTCTAGGGCCTCCTCCTCTTCCTGTAAGAGCACCAGGTCCAGTGGTGTAGGGCCCCACCTTTATGAATTCACTTAATCCTTTACCACTTGTCACAGGCCGTAACTCTATATATGGTCACATTAGAAGTTAGCACTTCTACATCAAAATTTGGAGTGACACTTTCAGTCTACAAAAGTCTTTTAACAATTTGGATAACTCAAATTCAAATCCATGTTTCTAGTAAAAACAAGAGAGAGAGGTAGAAAACTCAAAGAGAAAGCCATCTTATAAAATATAGTTTTTAACTCAAGACTGAAAAAATTAGTACACAATTACTAAGTTCACTGAAACGGGGTACTAGAAGCTCAGTACCTTTCCCTATCTTCTCATTTAAACAGATCCATAGTTCTCTCTTTTCAAGAGGCAATATTCATAGCACAGGGCAAAGTACTTAAAAAATGCTTTGCAGTTTGGTGAAACTAATCATATCTCCATAGAAGAATTCTATCTTTTGGGCTGCAGAGATTTCTCAGTGGTTAAGGCTCTTGCCTATAAAGAAGGACCTGAGTTCAATTCCCCAGTACCCCCATAAAGCCAGATGCACAAGGTGGCACATGTGTCTGGAGTTCTTTTGCAATGGCTGGAGGCCCTGGCGGTGCCCATTCTCTCTTTCTCTCTCAAATAAATAAAATAATTTTTAAAAAGAACTATTTAAAAGAAAACCCTGGGTTCTGACCTAATTTCTAAAAAGTATGTGGACATAGGTTTTCAAGCACTGTGTTATTCAGAGAATCGTACCAGCAGCCATTGGTCAGAAAACTGAGTGAGCTCCACACTGTCCTTGTAAAAGCTGACAGAGCCTAAGGTTATCAAACCCTTACATTTGATAGATGTGATGCCCCAGAGCTGCCAGAGTGGAACTAGAACACAGGACTCTTAACCTCGGCACCACATTCCTCTGAATCAGAGGGACCCAGGCATCAAAGCAGAAAGGAAGCTTCGCAGGCAGAAAGGCTTTGATCCCCACTTCCTGCACTGACTCCAAGCTTTCCATTTCAGCCTAACACAACTTTATAACTTCCAAAATCCAAGCCAACAGAAATGAATGCTCATACTGGAAAAGTTTAACGTTTTAGTTGCTCTCAGATCTGTGAAAACCTCTGCCTTGCAGGAAACATCCAGAACAAGGACCACAGCTTCTCCAGGTCTCTCAGGTTCTCTTCTGCTTTTCTCCCAACTGATAACAACCCAAGAGGTTCAATTCCTCTGTCCACTCAGCTCCTCTGGGGACAGAAATGGAAATGAACTGTGACTTGCTCTTCTTCCATTCATACGTCTTCTGGGGTTTACTCCCTAAAACTGGATGACCCTGACATTGGCCCTGAATCTAAATAAACAAGCCATGGCACAGCTTTGTGAACTGTAAGCCTCTCATATCAGCAACTTTGTGACGGAACTGAAAAATAAAACGTTAAACTACTAAACACTCTGTAATTTAATGGATTTTATTAGGATCTGTAAAATGGTCTCACACATATGGACACGATACATCAGAGGCACATTTTTGTGCGAAACAGGGCTGAATTCCTACTTCCTATTCTGCTTCATAACACAAAGGAATCTATCTATTTGGCAGACAGCATGGCACTTCATAGACATTCTTGAAACTCTCAAATTTCAGGCTAACTCAACTTTAAAACTACAACATCTAAAATATAAGCCAACATAAATGGAATTTCATATTAAGAAAATTTAACTTTTTAGTTGCTGAAAATTTTTTGCCTTGCAGTAAACATATCTTTCAGGAAAATTTTTTTCCTCTTCACATATGGTGAGGGCACATAATGAACTTGCTATAAAACACTGAAGTACTGTTGTTAACCATTTGTTTAAATTTTTGTTTCAAGGTAGGGTCTAATACTAGTCCAGGCTGACTTGGAACTCAGTAGTCCCAAGCTGGACTTTTGCTCACAGTGATTCTCCTAACTCTCCCTCTGGAGTGCTGGGATTAAAGGTGCATGAGACAAAGTCTTGCTTTGTAGCTAGGATGGCCTTAAACTTTCAGTGTTCCTACCTCAGGTGCTGCCGTTACCTTCACGTTGCTGGACAAACACCCAACTTGAAGCAGCTATGGAAAGGGTTTATTTCAGATTTACAGAATCCAGGGGAGCACCATCAATGGCAGAAGAAGCTGGCTCACTTCAGCATCCTCAGCAGAGAGAAACTGCTGCCAGCAGCAGCAAGCATAACCAGCCAGAGCTCCAAGTCCTCTTTACATACCTTAGGGCTGGACTACAAGATCCAAGACCCAGCCCCAGTGATATACCTCTTCCCAAGAAGGGCTCCCCTGCTGGAGACTCAAGTTGCAAACTCAATAGAAAGTGCCTGAGTCTATGGGGCCATCCATTCAAACCACCACTCCAAGTGATAGATTACAGCATCATCACACCCAACAACAAAATAATTCATATTTAGAACTAGTCAACTGTATGTACAGTTTCCCCTGCCTGCTACTGAATATCCTGGAAGTTAGTTCATGTATGTTAGTCTCCCCAAAGTAGGCTTTGCAGTGCTCCAAGATCAGGGCTGTGCTGTTCTTTTCAGCCTTCCCTGTGGGGTTGCTGTTTCACAATGTTTTAATAACACTAGGGGCATAAGTCTTATAGCCATTGGTCTTTCTGTTTTCTGACAAGCCTAAATTTGTATACAATTTATGCGCTGATATGAACATCGTTATTTTATTCTTACCAGAACTGGACACACGCCTGATCCTCTGAGGAGATAAGGCCCGGTCACAACTAATGGTTCTAGAGTCATTCCTCCGCCGCAAGCAGGAAACGGCAGGCCCTACTTTGGGTTTAAGGCTGGGGGTCTTCCTCAGACCGCAGGGGTCAGGCTTGGAGAAGCTCCTTCCTGGGGTGGTGGCAGTGCTGGAAGCAGAACCCTATGAAGAAAACAAGTACAAGATCAGGCCAGGTCATGCGAAATTTCCCACACCCTTTCCCTCTGGTGTTAGCTCTGGGAAAGAAATCGTTCTACCTCAATGGTATGTCAAAGTATGTGAGTCTCATTTCTACCATGAAGCATCAAGACTTTTCCCAGGATCCGCTTTGGACATTCTTGTGACAGTTATCAGTGCCACAAGTTGAACTCAGCCTTCCTGTTCAGTCCTCTAGAGAGCAGGGGTGGAGAGTCTGCTACTCCTACTCTTTTTTCTAGCAGTCTGGCTATCTCTTCTTCTGTACCTTTATTTATTTATCATTAATTTATTTTGCTTTTTCAAGGCAGGGTCTTGCTCTAGTGCAGGTTCACCTGGAATTTACTGTGTAGCCTCCAGGTGGCCTCAAACTCAAGAGATCCTCCCAAGGGCTGAGATTAAAGGTGTGCACTACCATACCTGGCTTCTTCTGTACCTTAAATGCCAGTCTTGACCTGATCCTGGTCTCTTTTCTCACCAGTCCTCTCCATACATGATCTCATCTGCTGTTTCCATCACCACCTATACACCTCTACATAGGTGCATCCAAAATCCAAGCCAACATACACATGTCTTTCTGGTCTCACTCACTAGCCTCCAGCTCCTCTTCCACGCCCTTATCACAGCAATCTCCTTTGTATTCCTGTGTGTGTAAGGGGGGGTGTGTGGTTAGTGCTTCCCTTTGCCTGATAGATAAATAAACCCTTCTAGAGTCACAGAAAACCTTTTAAGATATGGTAGCTCCTGCCACTATCTTCAGAGTACTCTTTATAGGTCTGCACTCCAGGCTACCATCACATCTTCTACTTCCCTACCTCAGAGTACCTTCCCATATTTCTTCATCTTTAGACATGGTATTTTCTCCCTGCAAACACATGCCTTCTATGGTCTAGAGAGTGACTCAATGGCACTTCCCTCAGAATGCTCCTTTGATACGGCTCTGAAAGGCCAGCCCTCTTTCCCTCCGGCAATCCAGCAACCTATTCCTCGCTCAGTATTAAGCATGCCCTGATGGCTTACTTTGTACTAGTTCCCACTGCACTAGGTACCTTCATAAATGTGGCACACAGTAGGGACTCAATGATGTCCCCACTGTACAGAGATAACAAGCAACAGGAGCCTGAGCATTACTCAAAGTACATACTCTGAGCTGAAGAGATCGCTTAGAAGTTAAGGTATTTGCCTGCAAAACAGAAGGACCGGAGTTCAATTCCACAATGCCCCAAAAAGCCAGAGCACAAAGTGGTGCATACATCTGGAGTTCATTTAAAGTGGTTGGAGGCCCTGGCATGACCATTTTCTTTCTCTATCTCTCAAAATAAAAATATTTTTAAAAATTTTAAAGTACGCACTCTAACATCGGAAATCATAATTTGTCTTCTTTTACATAATGAAAAACAGCCTCTCAGAGAGCTCACCTTGCCAGTGAATGATCAGGTTACAATAGGAAACCATCCCAAATTCACTCATAACCTCAGCACTGCACGTTCCTGGCTCTGCCCCTTCGTTATGTAATAAGTTACATGTGATTGTTTCCAATAGAGATACATAACATCCCATGCTGAAGGCTGCAGAATTCAAACTCTAGCAGCACTCAGAATTAATCTGATAGAGAACAAATGCAGGTCATGTTGTAGCACTGGAGAATAATACAGAATTGGCCAAGAAAGGTAAGGGGCTGTGCCCAAACTCAGAGTCCTTCTCCCTCTACCTTAAAGTCAGATAAGTTCATGCCCTTGAGAAACTTTCTTACAAAAAAATTATTACTAATTTATGTAAGTGAATCTTCATCAAATCACTAATTTTGCCTTTAGAGCCAACATTCTGAAAAATGTGAAGTCCTGTGACACACACACACACGTGTGTGTATATATATATTCTTGCATGCATACATACATACATACATACATACATAC
The DNA here is from genome assembly GCA_004024765.1 of Zapus hudsonius. NCBI lineage: Eukaryota > Metazoa > Chordata > Mammalia > Rodentia > Dipodidae > Zapus > Zapus hudsonius. The sequence goes on from PVHP010021218.1 coordinate 7,411, forward strand.
ATACATACATACATACATACATACATATGAATGGCCCAGGATTTGAGTCAGGGACCTGAGTTCAACAGCTGGGTGAGTTTTTAATAACCTCTTTGAAGAATTAACATGTAGATAACAGTAGCCCTGTTGTTACTGGGAAGAATAAACAATGTACACGAAGTTCTGGCCATTGCTGGAACAGTTAAATGACAGCTTATATGGAAGGCACTTAAGCAATGTGCTTGACCCACAACATATAACTACCAATTTGTTTCCTTTACGTAACTCACCACTCCCTTTATCCAACACTGTCCTGAACGCATGGCCTTCGCAATGAGCAATTACTATTAACTCCTGTAGCAATCAAATTCCTTCTCTCACATCAAAACCTTTCTGAAATTTCAGATAAACCCTGGCCACCAAAGAGCTACGAGGGAGCAGGCAGCCTTGAGCAAATGAATTTAGCTGAAGAGTAAGAGCAAGAGACTTGCTTGAAAAACCACTATCCCTCCACAGCAAGGAGAGTCCTTGGGTATTGCTTAAGTGACCAAGAGATGAATGCAATGTGGGTTCACCCATTCAGCTCTCTACAGTAAGTCACAGCCTATGGGGGTCTGTCTCACCCCTTCCTTACCCCCTTCACTTCCAGAGACATGTGGAAATACACAAAGGGTGAACTAGACAAACAGAGGCACTGTGCTTAAGATGCGGTCACAGAAAAGAACAGTTCTTCATAGGAGCTGGTAAGAGCACCTTGCGGAGAATGTGGGATAGTCCTTACCACCTTACAGAGTACTACATCTTTAAGGATGACTTCATCCTTCACCCTCCCTGCAACATTGCTAAGGTACCAAGTGTTGCTTCTTCAGAACATTCTAGAATACAGCTAAACCTGGTACCTCAATACCACATTATTGGCCCATCAAATAGGCTCTCATTCTACCAATGGGAGAAATAAGGCTAAGACTGAATGTACAAATCTGAAAAACCCTCTAGTTTTAAGAGTGTACAACTAGGGGCTGGAGGTGATGGCTAAGTGTTTAAAGACACCTATTTGTAAAACCTGCAGGCCTGGGTTCAATTCTCCAGTAACCATGTAAAGCCAGATGCACAAAGTGGTGTATGCATCTGGACATTACATGCAGTGGCAAGAGGCCCTGGTATTCTCTTCCTCTCTCCCTACCTGAAAAGGAATGTGTGGCCCCTATACACACACTAGAAACTTCTAAAGAGTCTTTGTACCTGACCATGTTACATGTTTAAGAATATCTTCAATCTTTCTCATCACCTGGAAGGACCCCAGAGCTCCCTGCATGGCTCCTATGCCCACACTGGGAACTTCTAAAGCACCCTTGTGTGCCTGTCCATGCTACATGTCCATTCCTTCCTCCTAGGCAAGAGCCCCCAAGGGAGAGGCCGTCTGGGTTACACCTTCCTTCCTCCCCTGCTCCCACTCCATTCTGGGCCCAGAGGACAAACACTCAAGGACAGCTGTGTAGTGCTGAAAATACATGTAAGGCTCTACTGCCAAAATCAGGGCTAAGGACAAATACACAAGCCTAACAGTGACCTGGATAATGTTGGAAAACTCAGAACACTAGCTTCTTCATATGGTTGCCAAAAGCATGTACATGATTAAAGAAAAATAATCTTGGAATTACTATGAGTTCTTTATTGTTTAAATGGTTCTATCTAGTCTCCCTAAGTATCTGACAGGTGCTATGGGGAAAATTCTGCTTTTCACTATGTGTGAATAAATGGATTTTATTTCATGCACCAGATCAGTGCTTTTGGATGCCAAGAGACCTCAGACATCCACTACTCCAATCCTTTCACTTTCAGCTGCAGAAAAATGGTTTGGCCCATGACAGATAGCTGGGCGGAAGCACAGTGATGAATACTGTCCCCAGGAGAGGGCTCTCCTTCCCAGAGCCAATTCCTTAACAAGAGACGGGAGTTATTTTTATGTTGATGTTTACCAGCATTCCCTAGTCATTTCTGAAATGTGGACCAATATGCTTGAAAGCTTATAAACTTTTCAGAAAAAATCTAACCTGATTATGTCGTTTTAAAGTTCAAGTAACAGTTGTTCTAAAACATCGACTTGTTCTTTTCACATACTCTTAAAAGGAACACTGATATTCAACAAAAATCCTAAAATCAGGGATTGTTTTCAGTCTGCAAGTTTGCTATATTGTAGCTTATTTTCACTGTAATATGTACTGACAAGAGAGCACATGAACATAAATTTATGAACCTGCTTTTGAGATAGTAGTAGTAATTGGTAACTAATTAGTATTCATTGCTAATAGTAATTGATAGTAGTATTAATTGCTACTACATCTGTTTTCTCTACCCTCCCCAAAGCATGCAGATACTTTCACTCACCAAGAACAGAGAGTCATATTCAAAAGTCTCATTCATGGCTGCCTTTTCTAGCTCTTGTTTGTCCCCGGGTGTTCCTCTGTCTTTTTCACCCTTCTGATCAGGGCTAATCCCATCGATGCTGGACACGCACGTCGATGTCTCCAAGCACTCAGAAGTTTTCATTTTCACGGGGAGTATGCCTTTGATCTTCTGGATGAACGCAGCAACAGCCCCAGTCTCACACGCTGACTGAGAAGGAGCCGGACCAGATTTCACGGCAGATGTTGTTCTTGGAAGCCTGTGGGAAGCATTTTTAGAATGAGTTGTAACTTGCACAGCCTGGCTGGTAATGAATTTATTAACCTGCTGCTTGTGAGTCTTATTCATTAGGATTTCTGCCTTTTTGTCTGCAGTGGCGTCAGATCTTGGTGTTTTGCTCAGAACTACCACTTGTCTTGAAGACACTGGTGACAGGAACGAGGAGCTGGCCGTCTGAGGTTTGGGTGTCTCCTTTGATAGGGTGGCATCTTTGGGCTGTCTTGAAATCACTTTTGCTTTGACGTTCTTGAAGTTTGGTCTTGGGTAACTTATAATTTCAGTTTTCCTCACCTTGCTGCCTACAGAGGTATTGGTTTTGGTGCTGGATTTTCCTAGACTAGGCTTAGACGTGTTTATAGGGGTTCCCTTGCCGTTTGGTATGTTTCTAGGCTCTCTTTGGCTTTTCTCCGCTGTATTACATTTCTCTGTCGCTTCAACAGGTGAAAGAGTAAAGCTTACACTTAGGGGTTGTAGCACAGGCGTTGACATGCACACTGTATTATCTGTGCGAACATCTGCATCGTTGGAATCCCAAGCCATCTCAAAGGATGAAACTCTGTGCCCTGGTGAGCTACTGAGGGATAGTACCACAGTGCTGTCCTGGGTCCCCAAATCCTTGCCCTTAGAGGCAACATGTGGGTCTTTGGTCACAGTAACTTCATGCTTTGAGTCCAAGGCTTTGGTTTTACTTTTATCCAACACTGGTGAATGCACTGATAAAGTGCATTCATCAGCATTAAGACAACTGGACACTGTTTCTCGTAGATTTTGGCCCATTTCCTTTTGATCATATGAGCTTTGTGAATGTGTTTCACTATTCAGTTCATCCCTCGATACACAATAGATCTCTTGTGATCCAGACCCACTGGGGACTGTCATGCCATCAGAAACTGGTGCTATGGCTTGTATCTCTTTTTCTCCAGTGAGTCTTTGCTGTGGTCCATCTGTGTACTCTTTGGTGATCTCCCCTAGAGAATATTGACACCGGTTTCCAGTATCTGGAACGACATCAGTTTGCATCACCACATCAGGAAATTCTGCATATGTTGGGTTTTGGTTCTCTGCTGACATGACTGGGAGATTTTCTAAGTTCTCTCTGTGACCACAAATTTCTCCCACAAGCCCCTTTGCAGAATGGGATGATGTCCAAATGGAAGAGCATAAAGATGTATTCCCACTTTCCTCCTGCACACTTCCGGGGGCGTGGAAGGACTGACCCTGGCCAATGGTGTGATGGGTTATAAAGGTGTGGTTCATTTTGTCCACGTTCCTATCAAAAGTCTGGTTTAGCTCCAAAACTGTAGCAAAGTCTGTGTGGTTCAAATCATCATCATCCTTCCACACAAAGGGCGGAGAGGGCTCGATGCTCTGGTCCTGGACCACTTGGAAGGAGTTAAAGTTACCATGTGGGTATTTGGGCTTCTCTGTATTTACAAGGGCAGAAGACTGACACGTGGCATCTTCATGCACTTCAAATACTCCCTTGTTAATGAAATCACTTGAAGACTTAGCATGATCCAATCCTTCAGCACACTGATGATATGAAGAAATACTTGCATCACTCCCCACAGCAGGGTCCATTTCATAATCGATCACCATGTCCTCTGGGTTGGCAGGATTCCAATTCACATGACTGGCTGAACAGTTCTGGGTAGGTGGTGATTTGGGGTTGTATGCATATGTACTTCCATTTTTATTGCTAATAAATACGGAAGTCAATCCATCTGCTATCTTGTCTGAATTATCATTCATCCTGAATATCAACTTTAAACTTCTGCCATTTTATCGCCTCTTTGATTCCCTTTCAGAGGAGAGGGAAGGAAAAACTGTCCATCTTCTGAATTTTTTCAGCATAGTTCCAAGTTTTGTTGTCTAAGATGCTTTGAAATTGAAATGGTTTGTTGTTCCCTGGAAGAAATAAAATGTTTAATTCAAGCAAATGTTAGTAAAGCTAAAGGATCACTCCTTAACCTGGATCACTGTTTTCACATTAACATCCCTTAACTATTAAAGTGGGGACTTGAGGTACTCTTAGCTAGTCTGCCAGTCCCTTGCAAAGATATTGTATTTTTTTTTTAGGAAATAAGAGTAAAATGGGAGATGGAGATGCTTAATAAAGACCCTGTGACTGATGTCACAACTGATATCCGTCCCAGAGGTGCAAAGAGAGGAGGAAGCTAAGTCTGGCAATAGCTTTTACTTCTTATTGGTTGACAGAGAAACCACCCATCCTCATTTCCCTAGACAGGTGCAGTTTATGTCCATTGTCCCAGCATCATTCATAATGGTGTCTTTGCATTCTCCAAAGGACCCCTATCCTGTCCAGTGAGAATGATTGCAAGACAGAAAACGGGCCTTGTAAATGAGCTAAAGATCAAGGGACGGGCTGGAGATGGCTCAGTGGTTAAAGACACTTGCTGCAAAGTCTGTGGGCCCAGGTTCAATTCCTAGTACCCACATATAGCCATAGGCACAAAGAGGCCCTGGCATGCCCGTTATTACTACTTTCTTTTCTCCCTCTCACCTCCCTCTCCCATCCTCTTGAATAAATACAAATATTTTTTGAAAAAAAAATCGAGAGAGATTGGGGGAATTAGCATCTCATGTTCTCATTTCATTTTTTTTTATTTTAAACATGTGCCATTCCAAAGAGAAAGGGGGATTGTACTAAGGAGAGATGGCTCAGCGGTTAAGGTACTTGCCTGCAAAGCCTAACAACCCAAGTGTGATTCCCCACTACCCATGTAAATCCAGAGGCACAGTGGCACCTGCATCTGGAGTTCATCTGCAGTGGCTGGAGACCCTGGCAAGCCCATTGTCTCTCTGCTCTCTATCTCTCTCTGCTTGCAAATCAATATTTTAAAGAGTTAACGTGGTATTGCGCTAAAGATCATCAAAATGCAAACAGTATATGCTCAACTCTGAGCTGTGTAACCACCACTACCCCCACCCCCAAATCTGTATGTTGAAGCCCATTCACCCCTCATCTGAATATACTACAGGCTGGAATTTAAGGAGGCAATCAAGCTCGCCCTCGCGCGCTCTCGCCCTCTCGCTCACTCTCGCACGCCCTTGCGTGCACTCTCGCCCTCGCTCTCTCAAATAAATAAAATTTATAAAAAAAATAGAAAAGAAAATGTCCAGAAACAGGCAAATATAGATAGAAAGTGAATGAGTGATCTGTAAGGCTGGGAAAGGATATGAGGGCCGGTGACTGCTACGTGGGATGCTGTTGATTTTGGGTGTCATCAAGTGTTCTGACATTAGATTTTGCTGATTAATAAACTACTGAATTATGTACTTTAACAGGAAACTAAGAACATACAAGATTTCAAACCCGAGTCCTTACGAGTAACAAACATTTTATTGTTCTTTTAATCAAGTGTGAGAGCTTGAGAAGTGGGTTCAAGGTAGAAAGAAGGCAGTTGCACGGTCACTTGAACTGACTCTCTCACTGGGAGGCAGCCACATGCCAGGGATGCTCGGAAACAAGTATGCACGGCCCTTATTTGCCCATTTTGTCATCTTTTCTAAGTACTCAAAAGTCAGTGACCTGAAGAAAACCAGAAGAATGGGAACTGTGGAAACAGGGAAAGGACCTGTATCTTCACTAACAGCACTTTGTGAGTTTCTGGCCTGGCACCCCAAAACCTCTTAATGGGGTTAAGGCTGCAATGTTCATCTCAATGAAGTGCGCACACATATGTGTTCATGCACACAGACACACATCCACAAACTATTCCTGAATCCTAACATGAGGGGCTGCAGGATTTATAAGCTATTGGAAAGTATCACACTCAACTCTTTCACCAGAGACTTAGTCCAAAGGATACCCTAAAGTTTATTGACTAGAAGAACCTTCATGAAAACATCCACCAAACACCAACTAGCACTTTTAATCCTCTATACAATGCATTCAAGCTAAAAGTTCCCATCAAAAACAACATTTGGGGCTGGAGAGATTGCTCAGTGGTTAAAGGTACTTACTTGCCTAAAAATCCCAATGTCTCAGGTTTGATTCCCCAGGACCCACGTAAAACCAGATGCACAAATTGACAAAAGCATCTGGAGCTTGTTTATAGCAGCAGATACTCATACTCACTCTCTCTGTCTCTGTATTTCTCTCAAATATTTTTTAAAAAGAACACTTATTCATTTCCAGATTTATGTCCATGGAGTATAATTTCTAAAGCACTAAATGTTATACCTTTCTGCTTCCATAAAGGTCAATGTTCATTTAAGAAAATCTAGTATAAGAATTGGCAGTTAGGCTTTTTGGTTCCAACATTAGTTAGATCAATTTCATCATGCAATATAGGAAACAACACCTTGGAAACACATTACTATGACAATAAAGCCATGGACTAGAAAAAATGAACTATCCTACCCTCTGGAGGTTGTTAGAACTGAGCTACCCCATTCCAAGATCAATTTCCTTTTTCTCCTATTCTAAGAAGGGCACCTAAGCTTCTAGCTACACGATCCATGACTTCATATCCTGTGACTCAGTAAGCAAAGACTTCAGGTTCCTAATGTGCCACAATATTTTATTTTATTTATTTATTTTTGTTTGTTTTTTTTTTTTTTTGAGGTAGGATCTCGCTCTAGCCCATGCTGACCTGGAATTCATCATGTAGTCTCACGGTGGTCTCGATCTCGCAGTAACCCTTGTACCTCTGCCTCCCGAGTGCTGGGATTAAAGGTGTGCACCACCATGCCCGGCTCTCAATTTTTTTTTAGAAGCTTCAAAGTTGCTGTTTTGGAAACTTTTTAAAAATCAAAACAAAAGCAGAGAGAGAAAAACTTGCAATAAACCATTCTCACCCAACAATGTAATTTCTAAAGTTCCGTTTCATTAATACTATCTACAGAACTGTGTCAGTTCATCAAGTTTCCTTTGTAAGAGAATCATCTGGAAAGAGATCTTGAAGAACACTTTGGAGGAGAGAATTCCCTTCTCATTAAAATTTTCTACCCATCTTGAACAAAAATATTACCAAAATATATATTCCCATGATGAGGTTAAGAATTAGTAAATCTAAATCTGGACTCTAGTTTCTCTTCAGATCCTATAAATCTTTCACCTTTTACTAAATCTGGGATGGGGAAATGGCTCAGTGATTAAAAGTACTTGCTTGTAAAACCTGCCAACCTGGGTCCATTTCCCCAGCACCCATGTAAAGCCAGATGAACAAAGGGGTGCATATGTCTGGAGCTCATTTGCCCTGGTGTGCTCATTCCCTTTCTCTCTCCCCTTCTTTCTCCCTCAGACAGGTAGATAAAAATATTTTTTAAAGAATTAGTCAATTAGCCAGGCTGAGTGTTGAACACCTATAATCCCAGCATTCATAAAGGCACAGGGCAGGAGAACTGCAAATTCAAGACCAACCTAGACAACATAGTCTCTAACAAAAATAAAAACTGATACATATACTAAAAGAAATGCTCCAAAAATTACTAGTACAAATCTTTGAGGTATAACTTAGGTGATAATTTAGAGAATATTCTAAACCTTAGCCTTAAAAATGACTATTTTCCACAGATAAAGAGATTTTATTATTGCTTAAAGTGGATATACATGAAAATTGTATCATGAAATTGAATAGAACGACACTGTCACTGTCACATTAATGCTGGAAGAAGGATTATAGATCTTCAAACTTGCTCATTTAACAACTGAGGAAACCACCTCAGAAATAACCTGCATGACATGGCCAAATCAGCTGTAGTAGGTTGGCACTGAGCTATACAATATTGAGTCCCGACATGCTGTGTTTCACCCACCGCCCCCTAAGCTCAAAAGAGGCATATGTATCCATTGACGCCTTCTACACCTTGTTATGGGCCACATCTAGTCCTGTCATTTAAACTCTATGCAGGTAAACTTGCTATTCTATATACTATGTGATAATTATGAAATGAAGGATGCTTCCAAAAGTCAAACACAAAAGCTAGCTTTGTTATTTTATGACCACACACAACTTAAAACTTACTCCTATATATGCTACTGTATGGTATGGTGGTTTGAATGTAAATGTATGTCCTCCATAGACTTGGGTGTAGCTTGGGTCTCTCCAGCTACCTGGCTGGAGAAGGTGTGTTTGGGGGTACATCTGATTCCAGCCCAAAGGTGCAGAGAGCAGTCTGAGCTCTGGTGTCCTGATGCTGCTGGTTTGTGCTTGCTGGTTGGTGGTGTTTTTTTTTTTTCCTCTCTCTCTGCTTGGATCTATGAAATGGAGCCAGCTTCTTCTTTCATGGAACATCCCCAGATTCTGTAAACCTGAAATAAATCCTGTTCCTTCCATAAACTGTCTTTGGTTGGATATTCATTCCAGCATCATGGAACAGGTCTACTACTTATGAGGATGTCATTCTTTTGAGATAGAAATATATAGTTACAGTTTATACCTTCCAAATCATAAAACCACAATCTTATTTAAAGCTTTTTGAAATTTACTCAATCTTTTGTTTTTAAAAAATATTTTTATTGATTTGCTTCTGCAAAGGAACTCCAGATACATGTACCAATTTGTGCATCAGGTTTTGTGTGGGTACGGGGAAACAAACCAGGGTAGGTTTGAAAACAAGTGCTTTTAACCACTGAACTATCTCCCCAGCCCATTTTTTTGTTTTTAATTTAATTTAGATATGTGTGTATGTATGGGCATGCTAGGGTCTCTTGCCAACTCGTGGCTGGTTTAACATGGGTGATAGAGAATTAGCAAGTGCCTTTAACATCCCTCTTGAAAACTTTTAAAGAACGTGGGTATGGTGTCACACACCTTTAATCCCAGCACTTGGGAGATTGCTGTGAGTTCAAAGCCAGCCTGGACTAGAGTGAAATCCTAACTTGAAAACACACACAAACTTTTAAAGAATTTGCAAATCCCAACAGTAATTCCTCTCTAGACCTTCAAATCCAAAACATACTATGTACATTACAAATTTAATTTTATTCTCAGTTTAAAAATATAACAGCTGAACAAATGCATTAAAAAATACACTGGTATCAGTAAGTCTATATCCCCTTAAATGCGGTCAAGTACATGTTTAACTGTTCATATCTCTACCTCCTCTGAAACTCAATCAAGGTAGCTGATCACTCTCCCCTAAGCCTCGTTTTTCACAACTCAGGCTGAGATTCCTAATTTAGCTCCCATTGCCTATCTGTTGGCCGACTCCTCCAGCACTAAGTTTAGCTGGAGTGCTTTGGCCAAGGACCCGAGACAAGCTATACCTGGTACTTGATTCCCATGAAGCCGTTTGAGGAGGAATAAGTTCAGGTTGGTTTAATGGGCTGTAAAATGGAAGAGTACAGAAGAAACACCAGGGTGATGCCTTAAGTGTTTTAGAAGCACAAATCTGAAGCTATATGCTTTTAATCTTTTAAAATTCTGATTTTAATGTGCATGCAAATCAATGGAGTTTCTTATTAAAAAATAAAAAGGCTCATTGAGTCACAGCCATGGGCTGGAGAGAGGCTGATTGATTCTGTGATTTCTATCTGTATCCCTGGTGACATGGATGCTTTTGTCTTAGTGCTTCCTGGTTGTAGCAAGATCACAGAGAGCTTTTGAGAAAGAGCTGACCACACTGGCTATATTGGTGGCTATAGGTGCTAGCTGCCCTCACACACCCAACTGTTCGATGTCTTACTTTAGGAACAGACTTTCCTCACCTTGACCCTCCCTGTATGTGTTTGGAAGGTCCTCTCGGATGGCCGAGAAGCGAGTTAAATTGATGCCCTTCTCCTGTCCTCCTCACTTCACACAGATGTAAAATGACTCCTATTTTGTAAATAGTTTCAAAAGAATCAGCTGCACAAACTCGGAATGGCCCAGCATTGTCCTGTTACTTCTTGGAAATGAGCTGCCCGCTAAAGCCAGAACCAGGGGAGGTGTCAAAGGTTTTTCTTGGAGGCACGTGCCAGGAGGAGAGCACATGGTGAGATGAAGCCACAGAGAATCAGTGGCCATGATCATTCTTTTCAATGGCAAACATCTCTCTTGGGAACAGAGCTGGATCCCCCCAAATGGCTTTTGCAGCCAGCTTTCTCATTGCTGGCACAGAGAACCTGACCAAAAACAAGCTGATGGGAAGAACAGCTTTATTTTGGCTTACCAACAGGGGGAGAGGGAGCTCCCATCACGGCAGGGAAAAGTTGAGCAGGAGCAAAGGCTGGCCATCAAACCACCGCATGCATTAAACTTTTCCTAAGGCAACGAGGGGATCTATGTCGTTGGCAATCTTACATGGGCCAAAGAATCTCATGGCACTCCCCATTCCAGAAAGCTGTTTTAGGACAACATTTAGGCTGTATTTAATTTAAGATGGGGTGGAGAGTAAAGTGAATTGAATCCCTCAATATAACGGGCTCAAAATTGATTCAAGTAATGAATATGTCACAGGTGTCACCTGGCTCCCAGAGGCTAAAATGTTCCCAAAGCATCAGGGGCTCCACCTAGTGGCAAGCTCTAGAAGGTTCGGGCAGAAATGTGATGAAGTATAAAGAAAGGGTGTGGGAAGTGACATTTCCTCCCCATTCCAAATGTTTCTTTTCATGTGGAGATCAGATAGTGTATCTTTCTTTGTTTCAGTTATTTTCTTCCTGCCCAGAGGAAACAATAGATGTAACGCACTGTCCCACTAAGCCAAGCACTGACAGTGAGACAGCCAGCCTGTGGTGACCTGGAGAACCTGACTCACTCTGGAGTCGGCCACTAGGAAGCCATCCATTGGTGGCACACTGTACTGCATCCGTCACAAACAGCCTCCAACAGAGATGATTTCATGCTGAACACATACACACACTGTCATTTTTCCACTGGTCCGGCACTCAGGATAGGGGAAGGGTGTGGGATAGAAGACTTCAGAGGTCATAGAAAATATTACAGTCTTGGGTTTCTTTTGTTTTGAAGGGGAAGTTCAAGGTAAGGTCCCACTACACTAGCCCAGGCTGACCTGGAAGTCACTCTGTAGCCCAGGCTGGCCTTGAACTCACAACCCCCCTACCTCGGCTCTCCTTCATTCTTATCTTAAATCTATGAATTCTGCAAAGCTTAATTGTTTAGTATGGGAAGACAAGCATAAGATTTGCCCTTTGGAGGGGGGGGCAGGATCTTGCTCTAGTCCAGGCTGACCTGGAATTCACTATGTGGACTCAGGGTGGCCTTGAACTCACACGGTGATCCTTCTACTTCTGCCTCCACAGTGCTGTGATTAAAGACATGCCCACCACACCCTGCTTGAGATTTGCCTTTTTATAAGCATGCAATCCTATTACATTAATTTATAGTCACACTGGATGGGGACGAATATCTATTGCACTTGATCTTTCCTATATGAAATTCCATATTCCCCATTTCTTCCACCACTGGTCCCTGGGAACTGCCATTCTGTGTTCCAAAAACTTGACTACTCCAGGTATCACATATATGGGGAATCATAACACTTGCACTTTTGTGTGAAGCATAATGCCTTCAAGGTTTATCCATGTCCTGTCATGTCTAACTCACCTTTCTAAGGCTGAGTAATAACCTATCCTGTGTATGTACCACTTTGCTTACTCATTCAGCCATGGGTAGACAGGTTGCTTCCACCTTTTGGCTATTGTGAGTCACTACTATGAGCATGGATGCACACATGCCTGTTCTCGTCTCTGCTATCATTTCTGAATACAGATGTTCCAAGTGGAATTAATGGATCAGACATTGTGAGAAAAGATAGAAAATACAGACTGACAGAAATTGAAATTGTGTCCCCAAAAGGCAAGAAACAGGTAGCACCCCTGGGAGCTAGGAAAAAGCTGGTAAGGGTCTGCCTCTCAGGCACCAGAGTATCATCACACTTCATGCTTTCAGCCTGCAGGCTTGAAAGAAAAGAAATCTCTTAAGTTACACATTTGTGGTACCTGGTTAGGACAACCCTTGAAAACTGAAAAACTCCAATCATAGAAATTAATGAATGCTCCAAATTCTTTTAAAGATGAGTTGTTAGCTGGGTATGATGATGCACACCTTTAATCCCAGCATGTGGAAGGCCAATGTAGGAAGATCACTGTGAGTTCAAGACCTGAGACTACATAGAGAATTCCAGGTCAGCTTGGACTAGAGAGAGATCCTACCTTGAAAAACCAAAAGACAAGTTGTGCAGAATTCAGGCACAGCTTCCACTATTTAAAAACATGTTCAAATAGTTTCCAGGTTCCAAAATAGTTTACAGATGATATTTTAATCCATAAATGCAACATAACTTGTCAAATTATTCTGCTATCTCCCCCCCACACACACACACAAAGTTATAGGCAAGGCAACCAGGATGGCACCTGGTTCCCTAGACAGAAACAGAAGTTTCTTACCACAGCCACACCCTCCAGGACAGAGAAGTTCCCTCCCCTCTCTCTAATGAGTGACATGGGCTTAACCACTCAAAGTGGTCCCATGCTCTCTATTGCTCAGACGGTCAGAGGATCTCCAACCCTATTTCTTTAGCTGCACCTACATTCCAGTTGTGCAAAAACTAGAAAAATTAGATTCCTTTCAGATTTTTCTCTCCTGACTTGTAAGAGCAGCAAAAGACTTCATTTTAAAGATGAGTAGCAGTAGAAAAAAAATCATCTGAGTTGAAGATGTTGATAACAATCCCAAAGTATCCTTATCCTGAAGGAAGATTCTATAGATAGCAAGTGTTAATTTAAGTATTCCAAATATCAGACCCAAAGGGAAAAGACTCACTTTTAATATACATATAAAGCTATTTTGGAAAGTTAATCCCTAGATTGGTAAACATCAACCTCCCAGAATGGGTCAATACTGCTGTAATAACAACTCCAAATGTTACTGACTTAATATAGATATCCAGGATTATTATCATGAGCTCTGCCTATCCTACTGGTCAGCCTGACATCAGGTTGACTGAGGCTTCCATGGCCACTGAACAGAAGAAAATATTCTCCAAAAGCTATGCACACATTGCTAAAGTCACCTAGAATGACACATTGTCATCTCTACTGATGTGGCACCAGATAAAGCAGGCCATAGGTCAACAGTCAGGAATGCCATCTCTCTCGCCTTTTACCCAGGAGCAGAAGAACTGGAAATGGTTGTGAAAAGCATTTAGTTAGTAAAGGAAGAATTTCTTTATCTTAAGAATTAAAATGCGCCAACTGGTGCAATGCTGGCATGTTTGTTATAGGGAAAACCAACTGCTCTCTGATTGTACTGGAGGCCTGTTTCATGCGAGGGAATTCCTGCCTGGTTCTGAAAACCTTATCTAAATCTATAGTCACAGAGTCAGAGGAGGGAAAGAAAGTACTACTGTTGTCTGGCTAAATGGATATGTTATGTCCACCAAACTGTAATGTTTACATTTATGCCCATATATTAATGTTACTCTAACTTTTGGTTAAAGAAGCTTCTCTTTTTAGATGGCAGTGACCAATGGGGTGACTCAAAACTCAAAGTACTGAGAAGTGACAGTGGAGTGAGAAAGCTCTATGACACCCTCCAAGGGTCAAGGCTGAGACCATTGCAGATGAGGTGGTGGAAAAAATACAAGGACCAAAGGAAGGAGTGGAGTGCTTACAGTACTGTCTCCCAGAGACAAAGGGGCCTCGGTATTCAGGCTACCTACACAAGATCTGCAGAGTAGGAGGGGGGAAAATGATGACATCAAAATAGAAGAGGGGACCGGAGAGATGGCTCAGCAGTTAAAGGTGCTTGTATGCAAAGCCTGGCAGCCAGGGTTCGATTCCCCAGAACACACATAAAGCCAGGTGCACAAAGTGGTGCATGCTTCTGGAGTTCATTTATAGTAGCAGTAGGAGGCTCTGGCATGCCCATATTCACAATCAATCAATCTCTCTCTCTCTCTCTCTCTCTCTCTCTCTCTCTCTCTCTCTCTCTCTCTCACACACACACACACACACACACTCGGTCTCTGTCTCTCTCTGTCTCTCTCTGCCTCTGTCTCAAATAAATAAAGAATATTTTTTTAAAAAAAATAGAAAAAAGACTAGTTCAAAAGAAGAAATTCAGTAGAGGGGAAACTTGTGACGAGGAAAAGGGAGGGTGGTGGGTGAGAGAGGATTAAGTTCATGCTATATTGTCATCATGTATGAAAGTTGTTAATGAAAAGGTTAAAGCGGGGCTGGGAAGATGGCCTAATGATGAAAGAACTTGCCCACAAAACCTAACAACCTCCATTTGATTCCCCAGTGCCCACATAAAGCCAGATGCACAAAGTGGTGCCTACACCTGGACTTCATTTGCAGCAGCTGAAGGTCCTGGTGCGCCCATTCTCTGTCTCTCTTCTATCTCTCTCTGCTTGCAAATATAAATATGTTTTAAAAAGTTATAAGCACAGCAAAAAGATAAAGATTAAAAAAAAACATGTCAGCCGGGAGTGGTGGCGCACGCCTTTAATCCTAGTACTAGGGAGGCAGAGGTAGGAGGATCACTGTGAGTTCGAGGCCAGCCTGAGACTACAGAGTGAATTCCAGGTCAGCCTGGGCTGGAGCGAGACCCTACCTTGAAAAAAAAAATGTGTGTGTGTGTGTGTGTGTGTGTGTGTGTGTGTGTGTGTGTGTGTGTGAAATTGGGCTTTAATGGCACATGCCTTTTAATCCCAGTACTCAAGAGGCAGAGGTAGGAGGATCGCCATGAGTTCAGGGCTACCCTGAGACTACATAGTGAATTCTACATCAGCCTGGCCTAGAGTGAGACCCTACCTTGAAAAAAAATTATGTTAATCATTAGTATACAGCATATTATACCAAATTAAGATGTATACTGTATTTCTCATGAGTGATGCTATAATTCTTCTGCCTAAATGATGCTATTTCAGGCAAGACTATTCATCAGTGATTCACGGCTTTCAGGGAAGAAAAATGAAAAGCATATGCAAAGTTAATTCAAGGCTTCTGGTTGTCACACTACTTCTGAATGTTTTAAAACAAAGTGGTTTTATGACTAATGGCTGTCTGGCTAGCCACTGGGCCCATTTCCACCTTGTTACATTCCTACATTTCTTGCAGGTGAATGCTCTGCATTCCAGACAGGAGAACTCGAGTGGACATTATTTACACCACACCTCTGGGCCTACACCAGGAGACTCACGTATAATCCTTCAAGTTCTTTCTCTGTATGGGACTCAACACCCCTGAATGAAGCAGGCCAAGTTTCAACAAATGGAAGACACCAGGACTACAGGTGCAAGATGCCTGGACCCCGCATCGTTGTGAGGCAGTCTAAGGGTAACCGGACCCCAAAGTAAAAAGCTTTCTCTTGGCTAAATGCAGAAATTGTACATGGGCCTTAGCCAGAGACTCTAGGTCATTACACTGTGCTACAGGTCGGAAATGTCAGAAGAGAGAACCTGTCTTATCTTCTAAACAGCTTTCCAGAGGCGGTGAGTAAGTACCTCCATTCTTATTTCTTTTCTTGGGTGAGGAAGGAATGTAAAAGGACTCACCCCTTCCCAGAGCCTGACATGTCCAGACACCTGGTGTCAGGAGTAAATTGCCCAGTCAAATCACCCACTTGGGGGGGGCACATAAAAGACCCCAACCAGGGTCTCCAGGTTTTAAAGCCCCCTCTTGCTTTCTTGGGCAAGAGCCCTGCCTTCCTTCCCTTTCTTAATTCTATCTGTAATCTAATAAAATTTCTCTATATCTTATCCTCTGGTCTGTGGATTTCAATTCTCTGAATTTATAAGACAAGAATCAGGCCACTGATTTGTACAGGATTTGTACAGGATTTGTGTGACCGTTCAGTTTTCTAGGGCCTGAGTGATTGTACACCCAAGAGCCAAGAGAAGGCTTCAGTGCTCTCAAAGACACCCCAAAACTACCATATCAATTACTTAGAGGATCACTATCCAATCATAAATATCACTGAATGTCAGTGAGCAAGAAATTATATTGTATTTGAGTTTTTTGTATGGTGTGTTGTTATTGTCTGGGAGTGTAGTGAGTGGATTATATTATTAGATAATACTGCAACTACTTTGAAAAGTAGAAGACAGTTAAGATTTGTGTCATTTTAGTCATCTTTATTTTGTCAAAGAGTCAGCCTGATTTGGTGGCACACACCTTTAATCCCAACACTAGAGAGGCTGAAACAGGAGGATTTCCTGGGATTAACTATAGAGTAAATCCCAGGTCAGTCTGGGCTAAAGTGAGAGCCTGCCTCAAAAAAAAGAATCTTCATAAATTAGCAGATGCTTATTAATACAAAGAAACCATATTATATATAACATCACAGGAATCAATAATCCAGAGTCTATTTCATTTTTCCTGTTCTCATACTTGCTGATGACATTCAGACATCCAAACAAATAGCTTCTAGGGGTACCTGGAAAAAAAGTAATTTCTATATATTTGCATTTTTAAGGAAGAAGATAGTTCCCATCAAGCAACAGTTCATCACAATCTGTCCCCTCCACACCGCGCAAACGCTCTGTTCCTTTTCTTTAAATCCCACAATTGCTTCTTTCAAGAAGTCTCTACCTGCTAATTTAGTTTAGAAGCTTAAAAATAGATCTATAAAGGGCCAAACCTGGGCTGTATTTATCCAACTCTGCTTATGCAGAATGAAAGTAGCTATAGACAATATACAAATGAATAAACACAACCTGGCCCAACATTTCAATTTACATAAGGAGATAGCAGGCCAGATTTGGCCCTAGAATTCAGTTACTTAACTGTGAACTGGTCTCTCTCTAGGCTATCAACCCCAATGGCCATCCACGCCTCTTCATCATTAAAATATATATTACCAGGCTGGAGAGATGCCTCATTGGTTAAGGGCATTCACAGAACCTGATAGCCAGGGTTCAATTCCCCAGTGCCCACATAAAGCCAGCTGCACAATGTGGCACATGCGTCTGGACATCATTTTCGGTGTCAGGAGGCCTTGACCGATCCCCACTCTGACCCACCTATTCATTTTCTCTCCCCCCAAATAAATATATATTAAAATATACATTACTACTAGTTTCATTTTTATTTGATTCTTGCAGGGTGGTTATCATCTGAGCAGAAGGTCAGCATGGACTCAATTCTCTGCATACAGTTAGTACTTATCTTCAGGGCTAGAGAGATGGCTCAGCTGTTAACGCAAAGGCGCTTGCCTGCAAAGCTTTAAGGACCCAAGTTTGATTCCCTAATACCCACATAAAGCCAGTTGCACAAGGTAGTAATGCATCTCTCTCTAATAAATAAAATTTTAAAAATACTTATCTTCATAAATACTATTCATAAAAAAATCAGATAAAATAGAACCTCTAAATTACCAAAAATGGCACCAAAAACGGGTGCCCAATTTTCATAAGGCCCATCAATTACATAAATTACCACAAAATGTCATAATGCAAACTGAGGTCATTGTGCATTGGTTGACTTAAAAAAAAGTTAAAATCCCAACTGAGATTTTATAGCCATTTTGAGTATAACAGATAGTTGAGTGCCCAGTTAGTGAGTTTTTGGTCAATCAATTCAAGATTGGAATGAGCCTGAAAGTTCCCTGTATGAGAAGAAACGAATCTTATCCGTATCCCAGCAGTTTTAAGGGGAACTGATGGCTAGTTAACTGTTTTCAAGGTGCCCTGTGTGAGTATCCGCCGTGCATAGGTGATCACTCTCAGTGACCATGGGGAAAGGGCAGCGTTCCCACACATCCCCTTCCTCCACTTGTGGCTTCCTGATGCTGCAGCCTGCACTGAGCTCCAGGTCTCCAGGTTTCTAACTCACAGTTACTGACTCCATCGTTCTCTGCTAACAGAAGCCTTAGTTAAAGTCCATCCACTCCATGGAATTTAGGGAAAGATGATGTGCCTGGCTTAGGGGTAAATTCTGTTGTAAATCATCAAATGTTCATTGTCCAGGAGGATGGTGTTTTAGAACAAATTAAAAAGATGGTAAAATTGACAGCCAAATATATGACTGTTAAGTGTGCGCAAAGGGATGTCCTAAGTGATTTCCATGAAATTCTCCCATGCTTCACAAACGACTCTTCAGAGACAGAGAACTATGATCGTGCCAGGAATGGTGGTGCACACCTGTAACTATAGCACTCGGGAGGTAAGACAATTGCCACAAGTTGGAGAACACTCTGGTTTACATAGCAAGTTCCAGGCATACCAGGACTGCATAGTGAAACCCAGTCTTGAAAGATGGGAGGAGAGGGGAGGGGGGGAAGCAGAGGAAGGAAGGAAAGAGAGGAAGGAAGGGAGACAGAGAGACAGACAGACAGAAAGGAAGGAAGGGGGGGGGAAGATATTTGAAGGCATGTAATCTCACACTTAACTCCCATGCACACTTTCTCACAACAGTAAGAAACAGGGGAGAATGAATCACCAAAATGAGGAAATCCAAGTAGAAGTGTTGCCCCCAAAATCAGGGAACCCAAGAAAGACAAAATTCCAGGGTCACTGCCCTGCTCCACACTGGTCCATAGACAGCAGGAATGTCACCAGGTAGAAGAAATATTGGAAATTTTAATAAATTGGAAAAATTGAATAGAGAAATAATGCAGAGATTTGGGGGAATATGAGATTTTGTAGACACATTAACAGAACAAAATACACAGCAGAGAAGGGGAGACAGGTTTAATCTTAAAAACAAACAATCTTACAGGAAAGGAAACAATTTCATTATGTCATGATTTGCTGGAAACAGTAACATAGTCATGGTAGTAGAAACACTAGGATTTCACCAAAAATTGTCTTATGGTCACAGGAAGATTTGGGAAGCTTAAAAGGCTGTCTAAACTCCTCATCTAAGCAAGCCTCATAGAGCACACTTATAATCCCAGAACTGGGGAAGTTTAGGCCAGAGCACTGTAAGGTCAAGGCCAGCCTGGGATACATCAAGAGACACGATCTCAGAAGGAAAAAGAAAAGTTCATTCATAACAGTAAATTAACATGTGGTTTATTAACACATGATGTGATGAGATAGAAGTGCATTCATATTGCTTGACTAAACAGGGGTAAACACAATAGGAAGAGTGAAGGGAAAAGTAGCTGTTAGTGAGATCAAGAGTGGGTGCCCCCAGGACCCAGTGCTCCTCTCCTCGATCTGTGCTGTCACATCCATGCTTACCATGACCCACCGTCAGCTTTGACTCAAATAAATATATATGAAAATTTCCAGACATACACAATTCATGCTGTTACTATAGCATAGTTACAACTGTTTTATCCTTACTATTCATCTCTTACTGTGCCATATATATATATATATATATATATATACACACATTATATACATATATATTCATATACATATACATATGAAAAAATAGCAATATACAGGGTCAGATTCCGTTTTCATGTTCAGACATCTACTGAGAGTCTTGGAATTTAACCCTAACGGATAAGGAAGACAACTATATTTACTATACTTATTTTCTTTAATTTTGCCTTTAGGATACAATTTTTTAAATTATGTAAATGGATGACACTGAACCTTTACCTTTCTATTTTCTCTTTCTATTTAGAATTGCCTTAACAAATGAAGCTCCTATCTTGGTTCCATTTTCTTTTCTGTTTGTCTTTCTGTGTGCGGTCCAGAAATGGAACCCAGGACCCCGTGCATGCCAGGCAGGCCCTCAATCACTGAACTCCATCCATAGCCAAGAAACACAGCTCAATGCTTCAAAACCAAGGACTCAAAGGGTTAGAAGATCTTAAAAATAATTTATGGAATTTTAAAAAATATTTTATTTATTCATTTTCAAGCAGAGATATACAGAGAGAGAGAGGAAGAGTGAGAGTGAAAGAGAGAGAAAGACAGAGAGACAGAGAGTGCACCAGGGCTACCACCTTGTGGGTCTGGCTTATGTGGGTCCTGGGGAATTGAACCCAGGGCCTTAGGCACTGGAGGTAAGCGCCTTAACCGCTGAGCCATCTCTCCAGCCCTTATTTATGGAATTTTAACATCAATCCAACATGTGAATGCTCTTGTCGTCTATAATCAGACAAATCTCCTCCCACTGCAGGGGATGCCTGATGCTCCAGACAGTTCTTCCTGCTGTCTAGACTCCCCCTGTCCAAAGTCATAAAACACATGATTGAATTTGGGATTCAAAGTCTAGTTAGTTACAAATAGCAGGACAATAAAATACAAAAAAGTAATTTATTTGTTGATAAAAGACAAAAGTTGCTTTCTATGTCATGTAGAAATTTGCAGAAGTGGTCCTGGAGTTAGGTACCAGGTAGCAGTTAGAACCCAGGCTCCACCTTGGATCTGTGAACCAAACAGTCCCATCTGAATCTTGCTGGTCAGGGAAGAAGGATCAGGAAGACTCAGCAAGCAGAGGCTACCTGTGCATACACTCCTGTCATGGTTTGATCCAGGTGTCCCCCACAAACAATTGAATGTGTTCTGATAGATTGATCCTCAGCTGATGACAGTTTGGGTTTTACAACCTCGCTAGAGCTGTGTTGTTGGGGGCGAGCTTATGGGGTTCTAAACCAGCTTCCCCTTGCCAGTGTTTGGCACACCTTCCTGCCGCTGTTTGCAGTGCTGTGGCAGAGGTGATGTCCAGCCCTCTGTTCATGCCATCGTTTTCCCTGCCAGAATGGAGTCTCCCCTCGAGTCCATAAGCCAAATAAACCCATTCCTCTACAAGCCGCTTTTGTTTGGGTTCTTTCTGCGCAGCAACTAGAAAGCTGACTGCAACAGTTTTGGTACCAGGATGTGGGGTCATCTGTTGCTGCTGAAACCCTGATCTTGTGGCTTTGGTTTTCTGGAAGTGATCTACAGGAGGAATGTGGAAGGATTTGAACTCTCAGCCTAAGAGGTGCCTTGCAGTGTTGTGAGTACAGCGTGATGGTCAGAGTTAAAAGACCTGAATGTAATGAGAACTATGAACTGTGAGGTTTGGCTTACAAGGGGGAGAAAGAACTTGGTCAGGACTGTGCCAGAAGCAGTTTGCGTGTGAGGCTTGCTGCATTCTGCCTGCCTATGTCCTGGAAACCTGTGCAGGGTTGCTTTACGTAAAGATGGACTGGTGTGAGCAGCTGGAGATGGCACAGAAAGGAAGATCTTTGGGTCGAAACTGCTGCCCGTTCACCTGCAATTGTTTGAGAGATTACAACCACTGAGATTGGGCCAGCTGGTCTGCATTGGAACAACAGGAAGAATGCAGACTTTTGAAGTAAGGGGCCTGAATGCTTTGTTCCCCCCTGGATTAACAAGTTGGTAGCCCACCTAGTTCTGTGGAATGGAGATTGGTTAGAAAGAGAGGGTCATTGGATTTGCAACACAGTTGTGTTTTTGAAAAATGGCCATCGGCATGTGAAGCAGGTGTGCAAGGTTGCCTGCATGGAGCCCGATGGGGCCATGAGGATGAACTGTGGGTTGCAATGGAGACCCAAAGAATTCCAGGACTACGGATGGGTGCCAAGGCGAGCAGCCAGCACCGGATGACGTTTTCCCGGACTGTGAGTAGCCGAGCTGGAGGGGCGGAATTGAATCTCCAAGAGACTTGTGTTATTGGTTAGAATCATTGAGCTTGGAGTTAGAGATTGATGGTGCCCTGTTTGTTTTAAATCTTGTATTGTATTGGTCAATCTGTTTTTGCTGTGCCTCATGTTTTGCATTGTGAATGTTC
>PVHP010021219.1:0-29671 GCA_004024765.1 Zapus hudsonius
TTGAATTGTGAAAAAAAAAGAAAAAGATAGCAGCATAGGGAGGGGGATGGGCGGAGCAGATGCCTGGAGGCCAGAGTGCGGGGGGAGGGGCTATGAAGGAGGCCCCGGTTGAGCTGTGAAAAAAAATAAATTTTTAAAAAAAAGAATTACTATGAAATAAGAGCTGGAAAGAGAGCTCAGTCAAAGTGCTCACCTTCCAAGCAGAAGAACCAGTGTTTGATCCCCAACCCCAAGACACACACACACACATTTTTTTAAAAGCCAGGCATGGTGATGTATAGTATAATCCCAATGCTGAGGAGGTAGAGACAGGCAGTCCCCTGGGGCTGGCTGATCAACCAGTCTAACCTACTTGACAAGTTCCAAGCCAGTAAAAGACTCTGCTATAAAAGAAAAGGTGTAGATCACTCTGGGTTGTTCTCTGGCCTTCACACATACCTGCTGACACACATATTCATAAATACTTGCATATGCACATGCACACACACCAAACATTTTATTATGAAGCTATAGCTATTAAGTAATCATGGAACCAGAAATAAATTAATTAATCAAAATAATAAAATTCAAAGACCAGGGATTGGTATTGTAGAGATAGCAAAACTTTGTAAGTGACAGAAAAGGTCAAGTCAGTAAATTTGTTGGTTATTCAGTGAGTGAAATCAGAAAAACGTGGTCATCTGCTTGGAATCAAAGAGTTAATTTTAAATCTATCTCATTATAAATATAACTCATAACTGAATTTGGATTTGAATGAAAGAATTCACCTTTAGGACTGTTATGTAAGTCATTAATTGTCTTTCAGATATATGAGTAGAAATAATTTCTAAAACAAAACCCAAAAAATCTATGTTGCTGAGTATGATTCACGTCTATAATCCCAGAATTTAGGAGGGTTAAGTAGGAGAATGCTGTGAGTTCAAGGCCAACCTGGGTTACAAGGGTTCCTGGGTTTGGAGAACTGTGGACATGGATTTATCATAGTAGCCTTCTGAAAACAACAAAAATAAAACTAAGATATCATTTTACACACAGTTTGTAAGCAGGGAGCAAGAAGGCTCTGTATTTCAGAACATGCAGATCGAGAGCATCTCCCCTGCTTTGCACATAAGACAAATTGATATAATTAATTCAGCAAACAGTTTGCTACTAAACATGAACATTGACAATGCCACTCTAAAGAAATGCTCACACATGTTAGCAGGATGCAGGCATAAGAAGTTTCACAGCAGCCCATGCATAACAGCGAAATCTTGGCACTATGCCCAATACCCATCACCATTCACAACAGCAGTCCATTGTAATATTATATAGTACTCAAAATGCTGTAGAATGAACTCTGGCTATGCACAATAATGATGAGAGTATGCTATGAATCAGGAATTATTATTACTCTAATTCTCAGGTCTAACATATAAGTGAAAAAAAAGTGGAGATTTTTTTTTGAAAGGATATTTCTCTTTCCCTGGGCAGATAAATACTGTGATCTCATCCTTGCAAAGGAAGTAAATATTTATTGTAGAATAATTTTTAACATCAAGTCACTCCTGAAATTCCTCAAACCAATACATAAATGGAATCTCTAAAAGAGCATCCTAGTGAGATGAATTGGGATTTAAATGGCAGAGGATGGGGGCTTAGCCACAGCCAGTTTTATTTATGCATGCATTCAGGCAGAGCTGAAAGAGAGTTGTGCAGCCTTGATGATAGAAGTTAACGGGACCATCAAGCTACAGAATTTGGGAAGGAAATGGCTTCTAATCAGTCTGTCTGCTGGAACCAATTGCCTGAGATAAAGCCAGGCCACAATATTGAAGAGGGGATAATCGGGAGTTTATTTGACAAATGAAATAGTCATGATAAAAGGGACAGTGTCATTACCAAAAAGGGAAGTATATATAGCCAGAACAAGAAA
The DNA here is from genome assembly GCA_004024765.1 of Zapus hudsonius. NCBI lineage: Eukaryota > Metazoa > Chordata > Mammalia > Rodentia > Dipodidae > Zapus > Zapus hudsonius. The sequence continues at coordinate 1,916 of PVHP010021219.1, forward strand.
AGCTGTACTAGAGTTCAGCTTTTCAAACTCTGTTCATGTTCCTCCCCTGCAAAGACTTTTTCACCCTCCTTGTTGACCTTTGGAGAACTGTGGACATGGACTTATCACAGAAGTCCTTTCTTATCTTCCCTGGATGGGTAGGCCCCCAGGAGATGTGCGACAACACACAGTACTGAATTCTGTATGTACTATGTTTACCCTTTTCATACATACATTTCATAGTTTAATTTATAAATTATGTACAGTAAAAGATTAGCATAATAGCTAATGATAAAATACAAGTCTTAACCATGTACTGTAACAATATCACTGATAGCATCACTCTTGAGATTTGGGGGCCATTATAAAGAAATCAAGTGTTTCATGAACCTGAGCATTATGGCACCCTGATAGTTGACCCAGTAACAGGGCTGGCTACAGAATAACCAATGTGGGAAGTATGTACTGAAGTAGTGTATTGTTGTGGTCAGCTTTCTAGTTGCTGCGCAGAAAGAACCCAAGCAAAAGCAGCTTGTGGAGGAATGGGTTTATTAGGCTTACGGACTCGAGGGGAGACTCCATCCTGGCAGGAAAAACGATGGCATGAACAGAGGACTGGACATCACCTCTGCCACAGCACTGGAAACAGTGGCAGGAAGGTGTGCCAAATACTGGCAAGGGGAAGCTGGTTTATAACCCCCAAATGTCCGTCCCCAACAACACAACTCTTGCAAGGTTGTAATTTCCTAACTGCCATCAGCTGAGGATCGATCATTGAGAACACATTCATTTGTTTGTGGGGGACACCTGGATCAAACCATGACATGTATACACATGGATACCTTGAACAAAGGAATGATTCACATTCCAGGCAGAAAGGAGCAGGACATCAGTCATGTGCAATTTTAAAACATATTAATTATTTCTGAAATTTTCCATTTAGTATTTTTGGACAATGGTTGATCATGGGCACTTGAAACCATAGAATGAAAAACTAAGAAAAGACTAGTGTGTCTGGAATTTCCCTAATCTAACCGAAGCTGGGAGCTGTCAACTGTTAAACTTCTGCATTAAATACCAGAAGAGACAAAGGCAGATCAACTCAGAAAATTAGACTGGGGAGAACGAGGAGACAGCTTGCGATGGGAAATGGTTGCTACACAAGTGAGGCAACCTTAGTTGAGATCCCAAGAACCCATGCGAATCCAGAAGCAGTAGTAGGGCAAGAAGGGAGCCAGAGACAGAAGAATCCCCAGAAACTGAGGGCCGCTAGCCTTGGATAGGTAACAAGTACAACACAGACCCTGTCTCAAGGAAGAAGACAAGCACGCTGGTGCTGACCTTAGACCTCCCCAAGTGTGCAGTGACAATTTTTTGAAACATTTTTATTTATTTATTTGAAAGCAGAGACAGAGAGAGAGAGAGAAAGAGAGAGAGAGAGAGAGAGAGAGAGAGAGAGAGAGAGAGAGAATAGGCACACCAGGTCTTCTAGCCACTGTAAATGAACTCTAGATACATGAGCCACTTTGTGCATCTGGCTTTATGTAGGGATTCATTTATGTAGCTTTACAGACAAATGCCTTAACCCACTGAGCAATCTCTACAGCCACACAGTTGTGTTTTTTTAACATTGGATCACAAACATTATCAGAGACATAGGCAGGAAAGTTACAATGTTGAAAGATGGTAAGGCCACAGGGTGGGAGGGAATATCCAGAGGCATTTCCCCCCCACACACACACAAGGACTGACTGCTGCTTTCACAACTCATAACCCATAACCCCATGGTGAATACCAGCAATTCCACCAAGGAGAGCCCTCAGTGGAATGGGGACAGGAGAAGGGAAATGGTGGTACCAATGCATGTTGTATCCATACCAAGTTTCTACTTAACAACAACAACAAAAAAATCAAGTTGCAATGTTCTTCAAAGGACCAATAGAAAAATGCTACCTTGCCCATGTCCTTGACTCTGAACAGTTATTCAAAACCAACAGTTGTCTGATTAAGGTTTGAGTATCATGCATAGAATAGGATTCAGAAGGAAAGCCCAGGCAATTCTCAAATACCACATTCAAAACCCAGTTTACTACAAAATAAATAAATAAGTAAATCCTCAGTTTACTTGTTAAGTCAGTCTCTTTCCTCAAGGACTACATCTAGAATCCCTGAAGGCCTCTTACCCAAGTACTATTAGTATTAATATAAACCTTCATCCTGGTATTTATTTATTAGGGAATAAATAAGTGGTAATTATTTATTAGAGAATGGGCTACCATTAGGATGGGTACTATGATGCTATTGACTCATTGGACAAATATCCATCAAAGGGCACTGTGTGCCAGACAGTGCTGAGCACTGTGCTACAGCAGCAAGCATACACAACATGGTGCATACTTGCTTGGGCCTATGTTATGTTTGATTATCAATCAAAGCAAGGACTACGAAGGGCAGAAAGGATGCTGAGGCCCAGATCATGGTAACAGGAGTGGGCGTTGGGATGAGGGAATAAAGATCATATTGATTTCTGAAAAACAAAAAACAAGTAACACATTGGAGGTGTGTGTGCATGTGTGTGTGCATGGCAAATAGAGCAGAGGACCAGGTTGAGTGATGCATGGACTATGAATCCATGTCAAAACTTTGTTTTTTAAACTCAATAGAAATCCTAAAATGAATGTAGAGAGGGAGTAAATGGATTTTCATATTTTTCATTTTGAAAACATAACTCTGAACTAACACAACTCTAATTCTGTAAGTGGTAGAGAGTTATCCCAGCCTCCCTCATAGGGATAACTCAAACTTCAGCCTGAGAGGAAAAGGACTATGCACACACGCGTGCGTGCATGCACACACACACACACACACACACACAAATACAGGAGGGCTTAGCTAATTGATTATCAGGCATGTATGCATAGGAATGAATCCTAAAAGGACCGCCAGAAGGTAGAAAAAAGCAAGACTTCAGATCAAACCCAGTGAACTGATATGGTGGCACATGCCAAAATGCTAAAAGCAATGTCCTTATTTTTAAACCTGGAGTGGCTCCAATTTCTTTCTGTGCTACTCACCAACAATCTATACTCAACAGTGATCAGCTCTAAATGTAGTTCAGATGTTAGAACTCCTTTGACATAATATGGAAGAAATAGTTCCAAGACTAGAAGAACACTTGCACAAATTTATTATGGCTCACCCCATTCACCCTTAACTACAATCCCAAAAGCCATTCTCTTCACCAAGTACTGAAAGATACACAGAACTAGATACTAGATTTTTGGGGAGGGGAGGTTACTACCTGCTTCCTATAGGCTATAAATACCTGGTCAAGCAAGTACAATTCAAATTAGTCCCAGTTAGCAACTGAAGAGCCTAGTGGAAGCCCCCAAACACCAGTAGTGCAGTGGGCTTGGTACCTAGAAGAATCAGAAGGTTCTCCACACACAGAGAGAGCTGGCTGAGGTGAATGGGCCCTGAGACCCCCCCCCAAAAAAAACAGACAAATAACCCACAAGGTCCCACTAAACTTGTGGAACTGGAGAGTAGGTTTTTAGGCCCTTTTGCAGCCATAAAATGGGACCATGCCCCATGTGGTATTATTGGAAAGGGTGGATATCCGAGAGGTGGGAGGTCGTTGGGTCGATGGAGGTGTGTCCTTGAAGAGGATAATGGAGTCCTGGTCCTTTAGGCTTTCTCCTTTGTTCCTTGGCAACCAGGTGAGTGGAATTGCTCTATCGTGTACTAGTGCCCATGTGGTACGGCCAAGAAGTGGGCCAAGACAGATTTGAGACCCCAAAACTGTGATCCAAAATTATGCTCTTCTCTCTATAAATTGATTATTTTGTTATGGTGACTAATGCAAGACCTTTGGAAGGTAATCAGACCATGAGGCCAGAGCCCTCACAAATGAAACTAGCTCTCTTATCACAAATGAAACTAGCTCTCTTATAAAGGGGACCTGAGCTCTTTCTGCCATGTGATCATTCTGAGAGAATAGGCCTCCCATTAACCAGGAAAAGGGACTTTCACCAAACATCAAATCTGAGGGCACATTGATCTCAGAGTTCACAACTCCAAAACTAAAAGGTTTTTGCTTATAAGCTACCCAAACCATGGTAATTTGTTATAACAGGCCAAATGGTTTAGACTATTTATCAGGATAAAATGCATTGGAGGAAAGAAAATACATGACCTTTTGGGCAATACTGAATGATAGATCTTGTCTAATCCTAATTTCTATAAACCAAAGTCTTTCCATAATTAGGATAGGGGCTAATAGAGGTCAAAAAACATAACTGATCTTCAATTTCATCATTTTTTCTTCTGAAAATGAGATAATTTCATTCTTCTTTATGACTTAATAAAACTCCATGGTGGGATATATATATATATATATATATATATATATATATATGTAACAAAAAACAGAGTTGTTTTGTTTTGGGGGGGTGTGTGTACGCAAGCACGTGCATATACATGTGTTTGTGTGTTGCAGGTGAATATGCATCTGTATATGTATGTCTGGATGCCACAGGACAATCTTGATTGCCATTCCTCAGATACCACCTACCACTTTTGAGACTGGATATCTTATTGGTCTAGAACTCACCAAGTAGGCCAGCAAGCCCCAAAGATCCACCTGTCTCTTCCTCCCTATTACTAGAATTACAAGCACAAGCCACCACACTAAGCTTTGTGTACATGTGTTCTGGGGACCACACTCAAGTCTCCATGCTTGCAAAAGCAGGCATTTTACCAACTAAACTATCTCTCCAGCCCAAACATAGAGTTATGACCATTATAGCCAGTCCTATAATGAGTGCACTGTGACCTTGCACCTACTCAGTGGTTATTTCTCCATTTCCTGAATACATTTTGGAACAGATATCTTCAGCAATAATGTGTACTTTCTAACTAGTTCTCTTAAAATTGAGTAAGGGTCAAGAAATCAGAAATAAGAAATGAAAAGCACTTCTGCCAAAATAACAAGACAAAAGTACTAGATATATCAGAGAAAATAAACCAATAATAATTAAATATTTGGTAAAAGTGATGGGTTCAAATTATAGCTCTGTGTACCTTTCCAGACTGGCAAATGCAAAAGATAGTAAGTCATAGATTATAAACATATGAATATAAAGTAATGATTTCAAGTGTATCTTATGTCCCTGATGTGGTCTCCTAATTAGATTCAATCACAGCAACTGATACACAGTTACTGAGTCATCAGTACATTATTTTCCTGTGTTCCAGCAGCAAATATAACCAAAACTAGGAGCAGTTTGCTTTCTCCAGATAAGTAAAGCAATAAACCATTGCTAAACCTGTGTAGAGTATTAAATTTTTGACTCTGAGCTGCATAGGCCATGAGAATTTTTCTGACTACTAGAACACCCTGCTAGTCTAATACATTGATGGAATCATTGGAGAATGAAATACATACATACATACATACATACATACATACATACATACACACACACATATATTTTAGGACACTACCAAAGTTGACTGTTTTTGAAGTCTCAGGGCTGTGAAGTCTGTCTACAAAACAAAGGACATGATACTATTCCTGCATCTCCTGACACAGTTGGTGCACCATAACAGATACTATCTTTTGGGTTTGCAGCTCCAGACCATCCAGTGGATGGGATGAATTCTGACAACTACTAGTGGAGCAGAGAGAAAGCGTTGTCTCTCTGCCTAGTCCACACTGCAGGGTAAAAAAGCCCTGACACTCAGATCTGGTCACTGAGGACTCAGAATGACTACATTTGATAGGATGCTGCACAGAGCCCACATGAGAAAGATACTGGATGTTCCTAGAGTTTGACAACCAACATACTATCCTCGTTGGCAAGTAACTGATGTCACTGTGTTACACTTCCTGACACTGAGCCTAAGAGAGAAGAGTTGCCTAACTGAAACTCCTATTAGTGTATAACATGAGCTACTCAGTATAGACTGGGAGCTTCCAGACCCGAGTCAATCATCAGGTAGAGGGGCATATTCATGGTCGGCAGGTTTATCATCCCCTGTACACACCAGCCATGTGGGAGACCCTCTCCTGGCCCATATCAACCCATACCTTGGCTGGGATGGGGCACAAGCACATCTTGAAGGTCAGTTAACACAGTGCAGTCATCACTTGGCATCCATACAGGATGGGTCTCAGGACGCTCTGAAAATACTACCCACCTTTCTAAATCAGATGAAAGGTAGAGAGTCAGAAGTCCAAGAGAGCTTTGATTGATACTATGGCTATGCAATGAAGTGTGGCCACAGTGGCACAGGAGGTGCAATAGGACTTCAGCCAGGCTCTGTTACCTCACCAAATTCGGTGTGAATGGGATCTGAGTTCCCTGAAGCCCAGACATCCTTGTCTTCCACCCATTTCCTTATTCTTGTTTTCATGACTTCATGAGCTGCCCAGTGTCCTAACAACTCATCATTTCCCCTAGAGAAGCTGACTTTCCTTGTGTGTAGTGAAGAGCATCCATATACAGGGAGGAGAGGTCATGGGTACCATGAGAATGCAAGATCTAGGAGGTGGAACAGGTTCAAATGATGCAAAGAACATGGTGTGGCCATGGGTGGAAGAAGGTGAGCATGATGGTGGTAGAACCAGAAATAGGGAGATCAGGAAATGTAAGGTCATAGCAGTGAAGGGTCACTGCATAAATAGTGAAGTCATGCAGTATTAATTCTGGACCATAGCAGGCCAGCAAGATAGTTCCCGAGGCCAAGATTACCTGTATGCCAGGAAGTAAGGAGGAGCCAGGGGGAACACTCAGAGCAGCCTCAAATAGCAGTGTGTGTTGCAAGAGTGTCAAAGATCATTGCTTCCAAATCTCTTGGGCCCAGTATAGCAAATGTTTGCTGAGGAATCAAATGAAGCAAGACGTCTTCATGTTTAACCATGACAGAGTGATAAGTGAGCTTGTTCTATGCCTCCTCTCTAAAATACATGTGAACTTGTTCTGTGTTCTTTCCTGGTCCCTCCCAGGAACTGAGAACAGGGGCTAGAACAAAGCAGATCCACAGTCAGTGTGCATGGGTATAAAACAAGTGAACGAACCTAAGTCCCCCTTTCATCCATCTCATCTCTCTCCAGCTTCTACAGTAGTTTATTTTCAATGGCTCTAAACCCATCGCTATCTCTTATGTATGCTATTCTGTCCCTTCACAAAATGATGAACCCCTTGATGTCCATGACCACGTGGCTGAGAGACCATAGACTTCAGAGTCAAAGACATCATCCCACATTCAGAATCCACACATAGACCAATGTGCTCTAATGAGGGGCGATATTGGTCTTGAGTCTGGCACAGATTCATTCATTCATCCAAAAAAATCTTTTGTAAGTGCCTGTAAAACTATCAATTCCTGTTGGGAATGATTGTGCATGTATTTAATCCCAGCACTTGGGAGGCAGAGGTAGGACAACTGTGAGTTCCAGGCCATCCTGAGACTACATAGTGAAATCCAGGTTAGCCAGGGCTAGAGTGAGACACTACCTTGAAAAAAAAAAAAAACTACCAATTCCTTAAATAGAAAGGGGTCTGAGACCCCAGGAGGAGTTTACACATGTGTGACTGCAGAGATCAATGGGTACCAAAAAGAAATGATGGACTTGCCTCATCTGTTCAAATTATACCCCAACCACTTACCTGGTGTAGTGAGACATTTGAGAAAATGGCTCTAAAATCTCTGAGGTGTAGTTCCTTCACCTATCTATAGGAATAACAGCCAAAAGTAAAATCCCTGGCGTGTGGACGAGTATTAAGAGACATCTATCACCTTTCCTAACTCCTTTTCACTGCATCTCTAATAGGCCTAGCATGTGGCCGTGCACATAGTTGGAATTATTGGGAGAAGCAGGAATACAGGTCCCTAGGTAGACAGTGGGATCACTCTCCAGACCACTGATTTTTGCTGTGGACCTGAGATGTTAGCCTGCCAAGGGAACCTAGCAGGAGACCACTGGCAGCCCCCACCTTGTCTCTGAGTGTCAGCTCTCAAGTCACCAACCTAGGAATACTTGAGCAGGCAGGTCACTGTCCATTTGGCTGTGTAGGCCCAGAAGAAGGATGAGGCATAGATGGTAGACATCCAATTCAGAAAGCCACACTGTCTAGCTGACAAGCTCAGTGTTCTTTGCTCACTTCCAATGAATAGAAGGAGCCAGCCCTGACAGTGCAAATGATAGGTTCCTTCTGAGCACACTGCAGAGAGAAAGGCAGCTGTAAGGATGTTAAAGAGGGGAAGAGGAAGTGATGGCAGAGATGCAAGTCTAACCTGAGCACTACAGAGAGAAAGGAGGGAGAAGGAGAGGTGGCCCCAGAACATATGCACTCACTGTTAGTGACAACAATTCCAGGACAAGGAGATTAGCAAGTACCCAGTGTTTGAGACTACGCAGGGACACACCCATCTATGAACCCAGCATCACAAGCCCAACTCCACACCACAGAGCCACCATCTGCCTCCCCTCCCTCTCCTGCAGCACCTCCCTGGTCCCCTCTTACAGATTCTCCTAAACACCTCATCCCCTACCTTCAAACCCCTATTCCCTCTTCAACCCATCCCTAATAGATATGTTCACCCCATAACCCCGGAAAACCTAGAATAAGAATCACATCCAAAGAGAGCAGTGTATCAGGTGCTATGTCCATCTAGAGATGGCCATCCCTAAGATACATCACTCAGCCATGGGAACAAAGACTTCCCATGAGCATCATTATGCCACAAATATCCAAAAATTGGCATAAGAAACCTAACCATGAAACCCACCAAGCACCTGACTTGGTCAGAATTCTGTGAGCACCTGCAACAGGTGTGACTGAAGCTACCCAATTGGTTTCCAACCTCCCATCACCTGTGGACAGAAAAAAGACAGGTTTATGTGAATTCTAAGCAAATGCTATAAGACAGACATACTCCCAAGCCAAAATGTCTGGGGGAACACTATCACAGTCCATATGCAGCAGTCTCACACAGCATGACACCCCATCCCTCACTGCAATCATCCAGGGTCTTTTTTAAAAAATATTTTATTTATTCATTTTCAAGCAGAGGAGAGAGAGAGAGAAAGAGAGAGAGAGAGAGAGAGAGAGAGAGAGAGAGAGAGAGAGAGAGCGCACCAGGGCCACCACCTTGTGGGTCTGGTGTATGTGGGTCCTGGGGAATTGAACCCGGGGCCTTAGGCACTAGAGGCAAGTGCCTTAACCACTGAGTCATCTCTCCAGCCCCATCCAGTTTCTTTATTACCATTTCCAGACCAAGAGCTGGCTTTGATGTGTGCAGAGCCTAACCCTGCCAGAGCTGTAGAAGGCACTGCCAGGCTATTTCTTGCAGACCTCCTATAAGTATCTGAGAGCATCAGCCTCAGCAAACAGCCCAAGTGAAGGGAGCACACCATCTCCAAGACTTGCTACATGGGACCTCTGGCTGCCACTGAAAGGGGTAGCTTATCTCTCACCCCAAACAGATACCCAGGGCTATGATACTGTCCACACAATGTTCAGATGTTGTCCTCTCCTTCCTCATGATGCAACCAAATATTTTTCCATGTTTGGGTAACCGCAAGAGAGTATATATACCCAGTACACAAAGACCTGAGGACAAGACTATCAATGTATGTGGTGAGATTTTCCCAATTACTGAATCAATATGCATGTCCAGGGCACCAAATACTGGATACTGAACTGTGAAGACAACATAGGACATGGTGGCTATTATTATACAAGGTGTCTCCTATTAGAGTGCTCGCTAGGGAGCATAGAATAAGAAACGAAACAGGGACCTCTGCATCTAGAGATTGGCTTGAAACCAACTCAGTAATACATCTTAGCTAGGTTTGGCTTCAGACTCCCAGATACCCCCATTCTCAGCGCTGAAACCTCAAGTGCCCTCTCCTCAGTCTCCTCTGTATGGACACCTATCTCCTCGGTGAAGTAATAGTTACCTGGACACCAGGGCCTCAACCACACCAGCATGGGGCATGATGCAGCAACCTTGGGCTCCTAGAGCTCCTAACACGAGGGGATTTTAGGACAGTGAGTATTTCCCCATTTTCTGCCTATGACTTTAGCTCCATCAGAGCACACCACACCCTGGCCAGTGGAATGAACAAGTAGGACTGAGATCTCAATTTACAGATGAGCAAAAGCATCTCACTGAACAGCCTTTTCAGATCATCCACTTAATCTTCCCAAAATTCCCTAAGGGGAGTTAACATTCTTGCTTTGTTTTGTTTTGAGACAGGGTCTCATCTGTATTCCAGGCTGTTATTCATAATGTAGTAAACCAGACTAGCCTTAAGCTCACCATGATCTGTCTGCCTCAGCCACCCTCTGAGAGCTGGAATTATAGATGTGAGCCACCATGCCTGGCTCAGCATTCCTATTTTTCACAGATAAAGAAACAGGGGTCCAGAGAAGGTATGTGACTTACTTTGAGTTATACAGCCAAATAAGTAGCAGATCAGGGTTCAAACAGAGTTCTGACTCCAAGCTAGGTCTTCAGGGGCCAAAAGAAGGCAGGTAGATATCTGGCCAGGGCCATGAAACATCCTGAGCAGAGAGTCCCGTGTCAGGGAAGCTGGTGTAGAGCACTTGGTGACTGTAGCCAGATCACTGGCATCCTTGGTCTCCTGCCTGCTTTGTCACATTGACTACAGAGGTAGAAACAGCAATCCCAAACATACAGAAAGCTTGGAATACCCAAGCTGAAAAAAATTAGCTCTCCTCTAACTGTCCTACCATGGGGGAAAACATGACAGACATCATACATCACCTAAAGCCAAATTCAATTTGTACCCATTTGTAACACAAACATGTCTCGGGTGTATCATCCAAGAGGTTCATTTAGCATTCTACACACTCTCCTCAGAGCTGGCTGCAGTGAGACCAGAGGAGATCCACTTAGGAACAAAGTTGTTCTCAGGTGGAAGAAAAATTGGTTTACTTTAGATAGTGGAGGGAGAACCCCCCCCGCATCTGTGAAGTGCCAGATGGAGCAAGGAAGGGGCCTGGCAGGGAGAGAAACCAGGACTGGCTGCCTGTGAGCCCTGATTGACAGGACAGCTCTCAGATACTACCAGGGTAACAGGCCTAGGAGAAGGATGAATATGAGTCATGGCCTCCCCACTAAGCACAGCCCCCAAGCTGTGGGCATGGCGCCAGATGACCTGCTGAACTTGGCTTCTACCCTCTGTACTTATTTGCTTGGTGGCCTTGGTAAAAATTCTTAGCCTTGGTTTCCTGAAAGTGAGTTAATGAAGATGGCAGGGCATACGAGAAGAATTGGCTGAGGGAGAAGAGTAAAAAGTGTTTCACTGAATAGGATCAAACAATAAAATTCATAACCAATTAAAAAATAGAAGGACTAGTTTAAGGGAGGAAGGGGGCAAAGGTTGTGGGGGATGGGGAAAAGACAGGATGCTGAGGCAACTATATTCAAAATACATTTGTACATACATAAAAATTGTCAATAAAACAATATGAGGGGGCTGGAGAGATTGCTCAGCGGTTAAGGCACTTGCCTCCAGTGCCTAAGGCCCTGGGATTCAATTCCCCAGGACCCACATAAGCCAGACCCACAAGGTGGTGGCCCTGGTGTTCTCTCTTTCTCTCTCTCTCTGTCTCTCTCTGCTTGAAAATGAATAAATAAAATATAAATAAATAAATAAATAAATAAAACAATATGAGGGACTGGCTAGAAAGAAGGGACTCAGTGGAGGAGCACAGAGAAGAGGGGGAGGGAGGGTGGGAGGGACTATGATCATGGTATATCGTCTATATATACGGATGTTGTCAATAATTTTTTAAAAGGTGCTTTGTAATTCACTGTCATTAGCTCTATCCTCACTAACTACAATACCTGAAAGCATCCTATCAGCCAGAATTAGGGACCAAAAAACAGGAAAAGCAGAAAATGGTGAGCAAAGCAAAAGAACCCTGAATGGAAAAGGGGAACTCCTAGGTTTTTCAACAGTGAGAGCTCACGCTGGTGTCTTTGTTTAAATAAATTGTGTCTCCCGATGTGCAATATATATCTCCTTACTAATATATTTCACAAGTGAACACACATAGATGAAGAAATAGAATATTTGCAAACCCAACCTTTAGTCAGCCACACATCACTGTGATGAACCTCCAAACCAGGAACAGTTATGGGAGGAAGGGATTTATTTAAGCTACAGATCCAGGAAAAGTTCCATAATGGTGAAAGAGACTGGCCCCCTTTCACAGGTCCAATACCACATGCACGCATGTACACACACACACACACACACACACACACACACCAGCAAATACATGGGAGGAAAGAAGGAAGAGATTTCTTTCCCCTTGAGCTTCCTTACATCCTGCCCACTACTGAGAGGGCTGCCCACTCTGGAGGAGGGACCTCCTCCTTTAATCCATCCTGTTAGCAACCTCAGAGACCCACCCAAGATTACTGAACAGGTCAAGTTGACAACAAACTTTATCTATCATATCACCCCTGCCCTAAAATCTAGGGAACCACTTTGCAAGTTCTTCTTGTGCTTTTTTAATTCTCAAATGAGGTTAATTCAGCCCAGGCCAGACTGACTGGTGCAAGGATAAAAGTGCTAAAAGATACTCCACAACACAAAGTCTGTGTCCCTGATCAAAGCTTGGGAGGAATTCACTTATAATTGTGGGATTTGCTGGAAGGCCTTGATCTCTCTAACATAAGCCAGTCAAATAAAAGAAAAAAGAAAAAAAAATCCTTTCCATTTCTAAGCTCCTCTGGGTTTCCCAGAAAGAATCTCTGAGAGGCTTCTTGGTGGTCGGGTGGCTCTGGCCTGCTGCTCAGTGGGACACCATGAGCATCCCTGACTGTCTCTGCCAGGACACCAGGCCCTACCCTGATTGAGGGGGGTATAAAATTTCTTAAATTTCTTTATTCCTCCAAATATATTGGTGGTACCCTGATATAAGTGAAATATTTTGAAATTTTTAATGAACTATATTTTAGCTTTGGATAAGGTGTGTGTGTGTGTGTGTGTGTGTGTGTGTGTGTGTGAGAGAGAGAGAGAGAGAGAGAGAGAGAGAGAGAGAGAGAGAGAGAGAGAATGTGTCAGAATCTGATTATATAGCTGGACTGGAACTCATCATGTTGAAGGAGACTCAGGAGAAAGCTAGCTTCTTTTAGCCACTTTCAGGGACAGGAGCCTAAAGAGAGAGCCAGAAGATGTCACCCTGCCTAGGCAGGAATGGCACACCTAGCTGATCCAATTTCATCCATAATGGCTGCAGCACCTCCTGCTGCTCCACAGTCTAGTATACTACCTAGATGGGCTGGCTTTTGGGATCAGCCCTTTTGACTTTGCAAGCCAGTCAGGTCTTTACCGTACATTCCTGAATCTGACAGAAGAATACATTTCCAATAGACTATAAGGATCCATGCTAATCTCTGCCCTATCTCTGCACTGTGATCTCTGTCTAGTCACATGGAAGTCTGGACCTGCCCTACCCTGCTTGGTAGAGGAGAACATTATTTCTTAGCCTGGGTAGTTTTCTGCTTACCTCTGCTTTATGCTTTGGGATAACTTCTCACTTTAACTACATGCATGATTTTCCTCTGATCTACCAAGTGTGTATTTTCTTTACAATCTAGATCTACCACATGGGTATTTCCTCTAAACTCCTCAAAACTCAGAGTAACCATGGATACAACTCTATTACTCATTTCTTGTTGGGTACTGCTTGTTGGTATTGCTAATGGGACACGGAGGACAAAGGGTTAAGACGGAAATTGAACAGGGTTTGAAACCCCAATTTGGTAGGAGTTTTCCCACCTCCACCCCTTAACCCTAAAACTCCTGGCTCTAAGCAAGCCACAATGAATCCCCACTGTGCCTGGAAGGTGACAGTTCCTTCGCCCTAGCCATCTGATACAACCCTAAGGTCACATCCACATGCAAAGCAGGCATTCACAGGTCGCTGAACACTACCAATCTCCTTTGCCCATTTCTGCACCTACCTCCTCTTCCCCTATATAACCAACGGTGTTCCTACAATAAACTGGAAATCTTTCCACCTCATTTCCCCTGGGTATCTTTGCCTATTACTCTCTCCAAAGAGATGAGCTGAACACTGGATCACAGGGAGTCCTCAAGGGAACTGTGTTCCCAGGGCTGTAATACAGAGGCTCCCCTGTCTGGGCCAGGTGCCGGGTCCATTAAGGAGCCATGCTGCCAGAGCTGTAACACTCACGGGGATTCTCTGGCCCACTGGCACGCAGCCATTTGGAGCATGCCTGCTCTGCCCTGCCCAGTCCGAGCCCACCACAGCCATCGCTGCCACGCCAGCAGAACACCAGCCGCCTCCAAAGCTGTAGCACGAGGCAGATCTCACCCCGGACTGGTAGGGCTGGTTCCACGCCAGGCAGGGCTGGTTCCACGCCAGGCGGGGTGACCTGACAGCAAAAGTGCTCAGCCTGGCCCAGCCCACCTCACCAGGGGCACTCCTGCCCTGCCAGAGAGGCCCATCCTGGGCCCCCGGGCATGGTCCCTTCCCTGCCAGCACCCGCTGGGAACCAAAAGAAGCACCCCGGGCCAACTTCAGGACCTTCTCAGAAAACAATAATTTCTCACCTAAATTTCCTGGTCTCTGCTTTGGTATGCTCTCTTATATTCTTAAACCATCATCACTTACTCTCAACTTTCTTCCCTGGGAGGCTCAGGATGGATGCTATGCTTTCCACGCAAGAACATAGATCCTATCTTCCATGTGCCTGTGGCTCTGCTTCAGCCTCTTCAAAGACCTCAATTTCTCTTAAATGAACCTCCTAATCTATGCTGTTCCTTCCATGAATATGTTTTCTATCTTACACATGCTTGTACTCTGTTCTAGCTCTTTCCTAGACACCAATTTCCCTTAAATAAACACTACAATTAATCATTTCTTCCTAAATAAACTCAATAATTCAAAATTTATCCACCTTGTGTCTGATTTTAGCAATTCTTTGTTAAAAATGGGATAAGGACCCAAAGTTGGGGTTTATAAGTTTGGAAAACCCCTCCTGAACCCCCAAATTCTGCATCTATGTCTCTCAGGCCAGCCTCAAACCTATTCTCCTGGATCAGGCTCACAAGTGCTACGATGATAGGCATGTGCCACCACACCTGGAAGGATGGTGCATCTCTGCTTGTCAACTTGACAGAATTCAGAATCATCATGGAAACAAATCTCCTGTCATGTCCGTCAGGGATTTTCTACATTAGATTAATTGAGAAGGGAAGACCCATCCTACATGAGGCTGGTGCCATTCCTTGGGCTGAGCATCCTAGATGGTATAAAAAGGAGAAAGCTAGCTGAACACCAGCACTCATCGTTATTAACTTGCTCTCTGCTGATGTGATGCAAGCCAGCTTCCTGCTCCTGCTGTATTTTCCTCACCAAGACAGACTTACTATCTGTAACTCTAAGCTGAAATAACCCTTTTCCTTCCATAAGTTGCTTCTGGTCAGATATTTTGTCCCAGCATAGAGAAATTAGCAGATGTACCTGGCATTGGACCTTATTTTTCAGAGCAGTTTTAAGGTCACATCAAAACTGAACAAAAAGTAGAGTGCTCCTATATGCCCCTCTGCCCCAACCATATGCAGCCTCCCCTATTACTACTGTCTGAACAGTAATGTAATGGAGCCTACAAAGACACAACATTCAAACCTGAAGTCCAGTTTCCATTAAAGTTGATGTCCAGTTTAAGCCTGAGAAACTTGTCCATTCACCCACATGGTATATTCTCAAGTGAAGCACTTCAGCTTTGCCCTTAGGCATGTATGAAGGCAGGCAGGTGTGTCTGCAGAGGGCTTGCTGGCCCTAGGAGGCAGGTGTTTCTGCAGAGGGCTTGCTGGCCCTACAGCTGAGGGTAAAAAGCAACCTTGAGCCCAGGCTGTCCAGAGTGGCCCTGTCCAACATAAAACTAGGAAAGCCACACATTCCATGCAAATTGTCCTAGTAGCTACCAGTAAAAGAAAAAGAAGTAGGTAGATTTAATGTTAGGACTAAGATAGTTCAGTAGATAAAGTGCTGCACAAACATGAATTCCTGTGTTTGGATCCCCAGAACCCACATAAAGGCTGGATGCAGTGGCAGGCATTTGCAATCCAAGTCATGCCTATGGAGGAAAAGGGAGGCAGAGACAGAAGAATCTCAGAAAGCTCAGTACTTGGTGAACTCAGTCATCAATAACATGTCTCAAACAAAGTGAAACTGAACACCAACATCCAAAGTTGCCATCTGACCTCCACAGGTACACTGTGGCACCTATATGCACCTGCACTCACACTCACACACACACACACACACACACACAATGGAATACTATATTTTATTTAACCAAACATATATGAAATATGATCATTTAAACATGCAATAAATATGAAACTATTAATCAAATATTTTACAATGTCTAAACTGGAGTGTATTATATAATCATAAGACATACCAATCTAAATGTTAAATTTTCAGCAGAAATACTTGATTTGATTTCAGATTTCATAAATTTATCTTTAAAAATGTAGATTTGCATGATCAGATGTTTTCAAACATAGTTAAAATTTTTCTAATACTTGAATCAAGTATCAATTTTTAAATTTAAATTTATTTAAATTAAATATTATTAAATTTTCAGTCCTCCATAGCAGTAACCATGTTTCAAGTCCTCAATAGCGACCTATGGCTGTTGGTTCCAATAATGAATGGCGTAGGACTATGGGCAAGACCACCTGCTTCTCTGGGTCTCTCATGTAGACCTCTCTTTAAAAAAAGAAATTAATTTACTTATGAGTAGACATAGACAGAGAGAGAACAGATATTCCAGAGCCTCTTGCTACTACAAATGAACTCCATGTGCCACTTTGTACATCTGGCTTTATAAAGCAGGTACTGGGGAATTAAACCTGGGCTGGAAAGCTTTGCAAAGCAAGTGCCATTAATCACTGAGCTATCTTCCTCACCCCAAATCCCTTTCTTGAACACTATTTCTTTAGGCTATCTGCTAAGAGTCTCCACGCATATGTCACACAGACATAACCAAGGCAAGCAAGCTTTGCTGGCTCATTCTTCCTTATGACTTACACTCCCTTATTCATATACAACTTGCACAATCATGCAAGCAGGGACCTAGTCCACATCCTAGATTCTACATTCTGTCATAGTTGTCTGCTGCCTTTCTAAGTCTAATTATCCCTTTTAACATGACTAAAATAAGTCTCCTTTCCTATGCTATGCTTCTGTGCTATGTACTAAAAGGATCTTACTATCTCTCACTGAGACTACTGTGAAATAAACAAATAAACCTATGAAAAATCATAATGACAACTATGTCTGTATTATATATTGAAAAGTCCTCAATGGTTGAGTTAATGCCTTCCTCTTCTTCTTATCCCTCTGAACCAAAGTACTTATCTAATCTCCATTGCTTTAAGAAGACCTACAGGGCCGAGTAGGTTTATTAAAAAGGAGGTTTATTCAGTTCATAACTGTGATACTCAAAGACATGGCATCTCCACTGGCTTGACTCTCATGAGAACCTCACAGAAATGGCAGCACAGTAGTGGGGAATAGTAGAGGAGATCACTTGTCCAAATAATAAGTGCTATGATGCAGTCCTCTGAGGAAGAAGCTATTACTGTTTTTATTGGAAGCAGTTGTGGCCACATACAAGGGACTCTCCAGACTAAGTCTATTGATGTTCCCCATAGAATGATGGGTGGGGAGGGTCATCAAACCCTCACCTGAGATCTCAGGTAAGCCCTGTGTGAGCAGGGTGCAATGGTGCATGAAGTTTCATGATCTCAAGGGAGAGAGAATCTACAGATGGTGAAAGATCAAGGGACAGTGAGTACCTCTAGCCAGCCATGAAGAAGGTGCTCTCCATGTTGGAATGAGACTTTTCAATGAACGGCTTTGACATCCCCACACTCCTGAAAATAACCTCTCACCTACACTCGGACAGAAAGCCCAATAAACTCATTGGTTCACCAACATAAACTTCAGTAGATTCAGCCATTAGTTTGTTGAAGATGTTCTGCCTGGGGAAGTGAGCACTCATTAGCTTCTCTCCAGAAAAGAGTTCACACAGCAGCAAGCCAAGACAAAAGAAGGACCAGTCTAGTGACCTAGATCCCAACTATTAAAGGTCCCACAACCTTTTAACTTCACTACAGAGAAGCACACACTCCCAACACATGAACACATGCAAATCATATCCAAACCATAGTACAGATCCAGCCATGACTGCTTGTGAGTGAAGATAAAAAAGTAGTCAGATCTCCCCAATCTATAGCCTTTATCTCCATCAAAGAATGTTGTGGAAGGGGTGGACTCCGCACTCTGACAGACCAGGAAGCATGTACAGGTGAAGCAATGGTTATATCAGAAAGTCTAAGATGAGACCATCCAGTTCCCAATATGGGGTCCAGATCCATCTGGAAAGGTTAAATTGACATGCCTGCTTCCCCTGTACCACCTCTCTCCCACTGTTCCCCAGTCACTTGGTGCAAATGACCCATTTAAATGCCTCAGAAGTGAGGGTGAGAAGGTGTATGGCGGGGTAGCGTGTACTTAGGCCCCAGGCAGTGATCACAGTGTGCAGGACAGAGTGTCGGCCTCTCTGTCACTCTCATCTGTCACAAATCAAGGGAGAAAATATCTATTTTTTCCCAGACAGCATGCCTACAACTTCAATCAGCCCAAAATATGCTTGGCTGAATGTGCTTGTGAGATATTCTAAGTGGCACCTAGTATTCCCTGAGAAGTCATGGGGAGAAGTCTCACCACAATGTGATGGGCCCAAGGCTTCACCGAGTGAGCAGATCTGAGTCAGGCGTAGGCTCCTTGTGTCAGTGGACAGCTCCCCACTGTCACCCTCAGCAGTCTGAGGAGTTTAGTAACCTTGACTCAAGCAAACTCAGGAGTTGTGGTTTCAACACAGTAAAGAATTTGCCAAACAGAAGCAGAGTTTGAGATTTTATTAAAGATAACATTTAAGCATGGGGTTTAAGAAAAAGAGAGCCATTCAGAAAAGAATAAGACCTACTCAGGAGTGAGTATGAATGTTCAAAAGTGAGTGGTTCAGAGAAAATAAACATGAGTATGGGCTCCTCCAGAAATTTTCTTAGGAAAAAATAAGACATACCCAAGTGTGGGTATGGGCTTCTCAAGGGAGAGTCAAAATCCAGTTAGCATTAACCATATATACCATTTTGGTGGCTTTCAAGTTACATCTCAAAAAATTGCTAAAAAATCTTCATTTTTCCTTTCTCTTTTTGATAAGTAGCATTATAGGGTTGCTCTGAAAGTACCTTGGGTGGAGGTGTAATCTGACAAGGTAAAACCAGGAACTACAGGGTTGTTCAAGGGCATCAGAGCATGTCCTCTCCTTATAAATGGGGTTTCTGATAAGATTCTAGGAAATGGTGGATTTACAGATGGGAAAGGGAGAAAGGCCTTATGCAAATATTAATGGTGTTTGAATTCCTGTCTCTCAGCTGGTGATAGGCTTCAACCAGATTCCAGGGGAAGGGGTTCCTTTCACTTCCATGTCCCCTTCATTTTCTGTTTCCTGTCTCCCAGAAAACATTACCAATGGGTTTTTAGCTCCACTCCTCTGACTAGCTGCAGTTCAGGTACCCTTCTATCCTCTAAGCTGCTTTCCTGGGGAATCTCAGTCCCCTGGATGAACAGTAGGCCTCTCCTCCCTACCCCTGGCACCCCTGTTCTGTGGCTCATTTCTGATACAGGTATGTAGGAGTCCCCCTGCTCCCCAGCACAGGGGAGGCAGAGGGTGAGGATCTCCACCACCATCTGTCAAAATATAAATGAGGAAACCACCCAAAGAATCCCAGGGGTCTTTATTCCAGGCTCATTCCAGAAAAGCATGCCTGGCTAGTCTGCAATGTCAGTCCCAATGAGCAGAAACCTGAAACAGCATGGAACTTCCTCAACCGTGAAACATGAAAAGAGGGGCTAAAAATTCAGAAGTGTGCCCTCTTCTGTTTGAGGAGAAGCTGTGCTGGTGGAGGAGTAAGCCACGGAGCAGTGTGTTCAGGACTGCCACAGGCCTGGACACCATTCCTGGCTCCCTCACCAGCTCTGTGAGCTGGGAGCACAGCTTCCACTTACTGAGCCACAACTTCCTTGGCTATAGATCAGAAATAATAATGGGGCCATTACTTCATTTGGGCGTGGGGACTATGTAATAAATTGCACATGAAGCACTTAGTGCCTGGCATATAGAAGATACTTAAAACCTGTGTCTGCTGTTTGGGGCATGCCCAGCCCTGGAAAACAGACAGCTGCATTCCTTTGGATTGCCGTACCACTGGCCTCACTAGCTTGATAGACACCAAGTACTTTTCTCATGAGGACTAGCTTTCTGGCAGGGTCCAGTTGTATAGCCCTGGATTCCCAGCTACCATTTAAGGCTAGTCTAGGCAACTCAAAAAGTGAAAAGAGGGAGTGGGGATGTGGTTCAGTGATAGAATGCTTGTCTAGAATGAACAAGGCCCTAGGTCAGGACTGGCTTCTTCCCTTGTAACATTCCTACAGTGATGTCGCAGTCCAGGGGTCCCACCAATGGACAACACATTATACATGCATTCAGGCCTATGTCTTTCCAAATAGCATTTCTGTGGTCCTGACTCACAGATTTAGGAGCAATTGTCTTGTTTCTCAAAGGGGGAAAGTCTTGGGGACCTGGGTGTTTCCCTCGTGTGTCACACAGCTAGTAATCTGGAACTTAGGACAGAAGCCAATATCTGTGCTCAACACTGTATCTACAAGTGGAGACCATACGGCCTCAGTTGGGGAAGAATTCAGCCCAACAGGCAGCTGAACTGCTTTCTGCAAATTAATATCATAGTCTCAGGATCTTAGCTAACCAGCCATAGTACTTCTGGTCCATTCCTTCCCCCTAGAGTCCCAGTTAAAAGTGAACTTAAACAGCCAATCAATCAACCCAGGATGAACCAGCAAAACAGACACCAACGATTTTAAACACAACCTCAAGCAGAAGCACAGAGGCCCCTAAGGCCTCAACTACAAAGCAGTTTTAACTCTCACCCACCATGACTCAGGGAACTGAGTGGAAGAGGGGGGCAGAAAGATTGTAAGAGACATGGTGGGGGAGAATATCCAGACACATTGCCCACTCAGTAACAACATGCAAAGGGGGTGGAACCAGGTTGATTCCTAGGCTATTCACAACCAGACTGAAGTTCTGAAAACCAGGTCCCTACCCTGAAGACCCTGCCTCTAAGCCCTCAATTCAGGGCATGGCCTCTGTGCCCAGGGGCAGGTAGCCAGATCTGTGACAGCTACACAGCTCTCCAGCTTGGAGGCTGCCATATCCATAGTGGTGACACCACTCTCAGGCTTGCAAAGGCAGTGCTCACACACTCAATACAAGCCCCTCAAGCCCAGAGCTTTGATGACAATTAGCTCAAACTAACATATGTGCAATATCTGCATTATTGCATAATTTATATACATTTCACACTGTTTGTGGGGGATACAAGCACCACACCAGAAAGCATATGCATACAAATGGCAGGTTATAGGCATATGCTTGCATTTGATGGGTAATATCTGAAATACGCATGTACACATACTGTGCCTGCAAGCACCGATGCTTGCTTTCTGCCATGACTTGAAGTATGCTGATCCCTTACCAGTTTGTTAATTTTTAAAATTTACAATACAGAAATGTCCATTTCTGAACATAGAAATGATTTTCAACTGCCTGAAGAGCTGTAACTGCCAAGCACTTGGGGAATGCAGCTTCACTTAGGAAGCTGGGAATCAGGCTAATTTTGGTTAAAATCATCCAGATTAATGGCTGTCAAAGAAAAAGCTATTCTCTAAATCCAGTTGACCATCCATCCACCCCAATGACATTTATTTAACAAATAAGAACTCAGCTTCTATACTTTGGTAGACACTGTGACAGCCACTGGGTACCAAGAAATGAACCCCAACCAAGAGAAGGTAGCCCAGACCCAGTGCAGACAGCATAGCAATAGTAAATACTCAATGAAATTCAGTTGCTATGTAGGTGAGCAGGAGACTGGCTTTTGGGGTAGCAGGTCCATCACCAATGTTGAGATACACATAAATGGGTTAGCATGAATCTTCTTTCTTTCTTACTTTCTTTCTTTTGTATCTTTATTATGAATAAGTATACATATTGTATGATCAAATCTTGTGAAGATGTCCCTGTTTCCCTCCTCTCTGTCCCCTACCCACTGGGGTACTTCCTCGAGGTGCATACTGGATCTGTCCATAGGTTAGGGGGTTATGAACTGCACCAGAGGTAGCCAGCTTTTCTTTATTTTTCTTCCCCCTTTGTGTATTGTTGCTGAGAGGGGAAATCTTTCTGACAAGAAAAAAAACAAATGAAACTCAGTAGTAGATGTCTGATATATAAAGTAGGGATAATACAACCATTCCCAAAGAGATACTACAAATATGAAGAAAGAAAGGACCTGCCTAAAGCACTCAGGATTGTATCTGGTCCATGGGAGGTGGTAGCAAAACAGGAAAAGGAGCTCCAGGCTTGTCTGAAGACCCTCAGGGTCAGACTTTAGGTGGCATAGCATATATGATATGAAATTAACCACAGTAGCCACTTAAAATATTCCAGAGGTATTTAACAGAGTCACAGTTTTGTACAGTCATCATATCTAACAGATTCTAGAAAATTTTTATCACCTCCAAAGAAAACCTTATGTTCATTCTTCCTCCCTAATGTCCTTCCACGCCCCAATCTTCTTTCTGTCCCCATGTGTTTGCCTATTCTGGAATCATGCAATTTTTGTTCTTTTTATCATTTAACATAATAAGTTATTCAAGTTTCATCTAAGCTATAGCATGTATCCCTATTTGATCTTTTAGATTAGAATAATATTCTACCATATATAATAGAATTCCATAGCTAATGGAAGTTGGACTGCTTCTATTTGTGGATGACTGGGAATGGTTTGTTAGAAAAACTTATCTGATGTTAATGGATGGAATAAACATCACTTCAAAGCCAAGGTGGTGCTGTCACAGATGCAAATCACTATGTCACTCATAGAGAGTCTGGAGTGGCCCTTCTTGATGCCCCTTGAAGACCAAAATTTCTTCAGAGAAAAATATCAGCTGTTGGCTTTTCATGAGCTGTGACACTGTCTTGATTTTCTATCAAATGCCACATTGTGTTTCCTCAGCTAAGATTCCCCAATTGATTTATTGACATAAAAACCATTGCTTGCATTATTACGATAGTGCTTAAAGAAACTGTTCATCATTAACCTGTAACTTCTATCATCATGAATTTCTTGTTGGCTGCATGTAGATGAGGAAAGGGATTATAAACCGGGTGGGTGCTGCCTTTGGTTCTTACCAGGCTCTGTGTCAGCTCCTTTAGGGATGTCATCTGGTGAGAAAATGCAGGCTCAAGGAGATGAAGTGACTTGTCTCCAGTCACACTAATGAGAGGCTGAGCTGGCATTCAACTGCCAGGTGCATCTGACTCCAAAGCTGCCTCCTGAGTCACAACTAACACTTCTTGATAGAATAATTATGCACAGAGAGTCAGTGTAGCCTGCTCCCATCACATCCATGTACTTCTGCCCCATCAGTGCACAGAACTTTCTGGAAGACTGTATTTGGGACAGTTCTACTCCCTGCATTCTGGGAAGGCTATGGAAGCAAACTAGGAAGTTTACATCCTGAGCCAATGCTGGAAGCCAGTCTGGTATTCCCTGATATACCAGCTCACTTCAGAAAATCCAGTCCACCAAACCCTGATCTTCCTTCCACTGATATGGGACTCTGTTGTATGTCAGGAATATCCTAGAAATTATGTGAATTACCTTTAAATACAGGGAACTCTAGATGTTTGTGTGAGTATTCATGTACGAGAGCTGAGCTTGAAAAGGAAAAAGTAGGAGATGTTGAGAACTTTCTATAGAAAACATGTTCTAAACACCCACAGTTCCCCTGCACAGGCCCTTCAAATTGTGTCCAGAGCCTAGTACTACCTACATTTGTTTCTGAACAGTTCTGTGAAAGAAGGAACTCAGGAGTTATAGAAAGGGGCACACCTGTGAATACTAATCTCCAATGACAGACTTGTGACTAAATAAAAGTTGTACCACCAGGAACAAATTATTTACAATTTTTTAAAAATCAAAAGTCTTCTAGTAAGGAGACTTCCAAATCAGAAAGTCCAAGGGTTATAATTTCCCATTAATTTTGGACCACGAGAGGCACAGAGAAAAGCCAGATGGCTTAGGCCCCCCCACCTTCAGGCATTTTAACAAACTCTCATGGACTAGTCTTCTCACCTTAACCCCAGCCCTCAATTCTCTAGGATCATGGTTTAATAGTATCAGAGTTATATCATGTAGCCTTATGTTACCCCTCTTCTCCA
Organism: Zapus hudsonius; assembly: GCA_004024765.1. Lineage (NCBI taxonomy): Eukaryota > Metazoa > Chordata > Mammalia > Rodentia > Dipodidae > Zapus > Zapus hudsonius. The sequence continues at coordinate 26,357 of PVHP010021219.1, forward strand.
GCAGGCAGATCCACCTGCCTCTCCTTCATCTCCTGTGTGGAATTCTACCTGCCTCTCCTCCATCTCCAGTGTGGAATTCCAGTTGCCTCTCCACCATCTCTAGTGTGGAATTCCACCTGTCTCTCCTCCTTCTCCTGTGTGGAATTCCGCCTGCCTCTCATCTGTCTCCTGTGTGAAATTCCAGCTGCCTCTCCACCTTCTCTTATGTGGAATTCCACCTGCATCTCCTCTATCTCCTGTGTGGAATTCCACCTGCTTCCACATCTGAATCTCCCACCTGTATCTCTCATGGTAGATTTACCTGCCTCTCCTCCTGTGTGGCAGATGGACCTGCTTCTCCACCATCTCTAGCATGGTCCATCCACCTGCCTCCTACAGACATCTAAAGAGATATGTGAAGAGAGTCCCAAACTTAAATATCCAACATCCAGCTTCTGGTTTCCATGTCCTGCAAGCCCTTATAGTCATCTCTTGATTAGCTCTAAATGATGGCAGCAGCCTTAACTCCTATTCATTCAGGATCAAATCCACAAACAAGAGATCCTAAAACTCTTGCTCCAAGTGCAGCCAAAGCCTGATCACTCTGCACAGTTTCTGCCTCTCTGGCTCCCTCATCAAAGCCCCTACAACCTCTGACCCCAGTTGTTCCAATATGATTCTCAAATTCCTCCTTCCTTCCCTGTCCTACTGTGGTCTTTTCTGAACACCAGATCTGCTCTGACTCTCCACCAGCTTCCAACTTAGAGGACAATCTCATTTCCTTTCCAAAGCCTCTCGAGGTCCTAACCAACCAGATGCCAGATGACTCTTGAATATGACAAATGCACTCACTGTTCTCACATGACTGTTTATTCTTCCTAAATGCCTTTCCCACAATGCCCCAGCTACTCATTCTTACACTCACCTGAGGCTTCCCAAATGCCTCCAGATCAGAGGAGCCTCTCTCACCCTCTTCTCTGTAACAGGACATCAGCTCCTCTCCATTTCCTTCAACATCAACACAAGATATATATTTGTGGTTATCTGTCCCACTTCACCAGTTAGCTCCATGGACTGGCCACAAATGTATCTCATTAGCTGCAATACAGTAAGGGACCCATTAACTAGTTGCAAAGGGGCAGGGGGGAGGAGAGAAAATTCAAATCCAAAAAATTTAACTTGCTCAAATTCAAATAGCTAGAACACAGAGCAGCCAGAATGTCAGTAAGCTCACTGTAACCAGTTCTAACATCCTTGCCCTTTATGCAACAATGAATCACCTCCCCCACCACAGCCGTTATTGAAACTGAAATCACTGTCCTAAGTCAAGCAAAGGAGCTGAAGACAGACACCATTTCCAAGAAAAATGTGAAAAATAAATGTTATGGTATCAAATTGCCTGTGATCTCATTATCGTCATCAAACATTTATTAAGGGCCCATGAGCACATGGTGTCCAGCTCAGCATGCTCCTTAGAGGAAAGAAGAACCAGAAAAGCAGATGACATAAAGCCCATTAATGTGAAGGATGCTTCAGCTTTCCATGCCATCCACAGGGAAGGAAAGAAAACAGTGAGAGAAAGCAGGAAATGAGTGTAGACTTCTTTTTCAAAAATACTCTGCAGGCCAGTGTGTGAACCAACTGAAACCCTTGTAGGAGCAGTGGTGTCATCCTGCATAGCCTTGGTCTAAAGAGCAGCCCTGAGCAATAGCCAGGCAGGAAGGCATTGCTGAGTTTTTCCAAAGGCTCCAGGCAGATGAACCACCCACAGTCCTCTCCATCTGAGCTGAGTGTCCAAGACACACAGGTCTCCAGACCATTCCCATCGCACCTGCAGAACAAACAGCCCCTGGGGATCAGCAAGGTGCAAATGGCCATACCCTATTATAGTGACTTCCCCAACCTGCCCCAATGTTAACAGTTCTACACTTTGACCCTCTACATTAGGGAGGCAGTGGGGTGTGGGCCACAGGTGTCACCCTGTACCATCTCATTCCCATTTTCTATGGGGTCTCCCCTATGTAGAATAAGGATTCAAGGTTTATAGTTGGATTCATTGAAAATGTCTTTTGGGAACAGTGTTATTCAAACTTACAACTTCAGAATCATAAATTAGCTTATATTAAGTCAATTTACCCTTCAGAGTAATCAAATAGAAATCCCAAGGTTCCTAAAATGTTGCTAAATATTTAATTTTTAATGAGGTATTTATAGGTATGCTAGCACAGCAAATGGCATCTAAGCAACAGCTATCCTTAGAAGATAGGAAAAGGGAGAACTTTAACTCTGGATTAAGTTTTAAATTCTATGTCTGTGTGCAAGTGTGCATGTGTAGAATGTCCAATATATTAATATCTTTAACCAGTATCTGCATATTACAAACAAATTAACAAAGAGGAGCCTGACATATTAAAAGTGGAAGGAAAGGAACCAAGCTGTGATGGCAGCCTTCTTCTGCCAAGCCCTTCACCAAGGTCTTCTCATGGACACTCAAAAGAACCTAGGTAGATAACCTCATCTCCAGGTAGAAAACCTCATCTCAAGGTAGATAAACTCATCTCTAGATAGAAAAACTCATCTCCAGGTAGATAAACTCATCTCCAGGTAGATAACCTCATCTCCAGGTAGATAACCTCATCTCTAGGTAGAAAAACTCATCTCCAGGTAGATAACCTCATCTCTAGGTAGAAAAACTCATCTCCAGGTAGATAACCTCATCTCCAGTCAGAAAACCTCATCTCCAGGTAGAAAACCTCATCACCAGGTAGAAAACCTCATCTCCAGGTAGATAACTTCATCTCCAGGTAGATAACCTAATCTCCAGGTAGAAAACCTCATCTCCAGGCAGATAAACTCATCTCCAGGTCGATAACCTCATCTGAATTATAGCAGGAAGAAAAAATGAAGTACCACAAGGGCCATGATTCATACATAGTCATTGAAACCACATTTGTCAAAGTCAGGATTTAAAACTTCAAATAGTTCTAAAGCTAATGTTCTTCCCTCCAAACCACCCTGCTTCCCAGCTTCACTTCCTGGCAGGGGTCCTCTCCCCAGGCTCCCCTGGCATCTGGGAAGTCCCTTAAAAGCACATGCTATGTGTGACTACAATCACCTATTCCCTCTTTGGTCTTCACTAGACTGAGTTTCTAAGAACAAGGCCCTCGAGTCTTGTTTTACCTTTGTAATCCTAAAGTGTCTGGATGGACATGTAGGTGGAAAAATGGGCATGTTAGTATATGAATGGATGGAATGGTGGGTGCATAGATAGATGAATCGATGGATGGATGGATAGTGGGAGGATGGATGGATGAATGCATGTATATATATATATAT